>JAPPVO010007877.1:0-32840 GCA_030407325.1 Camellia japonica
TGCGCACAACTAAAGCGCGCTCTTAGCCCAGCCAATAGCGCCTTGTACTCAGCCTCGTTATTAGACACAGGGAATCCGAGTGTGATAGAGTGTTCGATGGTCAGACCATCTGGTGAGATCAAAACTATGCCCAGCCTGGCATCGTGATTATTTGAGGCTCCATCTACAAAAAGTTTCCACATTTCACTGACGAAGAGCTTCCAACACTCTGAGGGGTCCTGGGAGGCTTGAAGGTTGATGGGATCACGGTCATTTAGTTGTTCGGTTTCTGGTTTGCTGCTGTTCGGTTCCATTTCATCCCCCTCGGCGATGCGGCATTGGACCCAACAGGTTGGTCTGTTATGCCCAAGTCCGTCGTCTCATCGCCGGGCTGCGGTACTATTCCGACAGGAGGTTCTATGGACAGGCGCGCAAGTTCCGCGTCACCACCATCACCCTGTAGTGAAATTTCCATTGAGCCTTCATTCGCCTCCTTGGCTACCATGGCGAGATCCACCGGGTATACTGGGTGAATTTTAGGCAAGAATTCAGCAACAAAATCGGCCAATGCCTGTGTTTTTATGGCAGTTCGGGATTGGAACTTGACGTCAAATTGTCCTAACTCGACCGCCCACTTGAGGATTCGACCGGAGAAATCCGCCCGCTCGAACAAGGCTTTGAGGGGGAACTCGGTCAACACGACGATTGTGTGAGCATGAAAGTAGTGTGCCAATTTTCTAGAGGCCATCATCAACGCCAATGCAAGTTTTTCCAGTGGCAAGTACCTCGACTCTGTCGGTAGCAAGGTTTTGCTCACGTAAAAGATAGGGAAATGCTGGATACCCTCTGACCGGACAAGCACCGCACTAACTGCATGCTGAGAAACTGCCAGATATAGGTAGAGTTCTTTGCCAGGCTTGGGCGTCACCAATAATGGAGCATAAGACAAATATGCCTTCAGCTCGGCCAAAGCCTCACATTACTCATCCCATGAAAACTTGGATTTCAAGGCTCGAAAGAAAGGGCGGCAGCGATCTGATGACCGCCTTATGAATCGGTTAAGCGCGGCTTCCATACCGGCAAGATGCTACACGTCCTTTGCCGAGTTGGGCCGCTTCAATTCTTGTACGGCTTTGATTTGTGTGGGGTCCGCTTTGATGCCTCGGTTTGTGACTAGGAAGCCCAGGAATTTTCAGATCCCACGCCAAAGGCACACTTTGACGCATTCAGACGTAGCTTGTACTGTTTAAGAATGGCGAACATCTCGGCCAGGTCGGACAAGTGGTCAACCTGCTGCCTACTTTTGACCACCATGTTGTCGATGTAAGCCTCCATCGTTCGGTCGAGCAGAGGAGCGAACATTTTGGTCACCATTCTTTGGAAAATCGCCCCGGCATTCTTCAAACCAAAAGGCATGACTCGATAGCAGAATAGCCCCTTTGGGTAGTGAAAGAGGTTATCTCGCGGTCAGGAGCATGCATGGCGATCTGGTGATAACCGCGATAGGCATCCAAAAAACTGAGCCTGTTATGCCCTACCGTAAGGTCCACCAGCTGGTCTATTCTGGGTGGAGGAAAGCTATCTTTCGGGCAAGCCCGGTTGACCGTCTTGTAATCAACGCAAACTCGCCACTTCCCATTTTTCTTAGGTAGTATGACTGTGTTTGAAACCTATCGAGGGTAGTGCACTTCTCGATAGCCCGTGCTTCCAGCAGGTTCCTTACCTCCTCCGCGACTACCTCGGCGTGGTGAAGAGACGATCTCCTCGTTCTTTGAATGACAGGTCGTGCATCAGGGAAAACATTGAGTTGGTGGAAAATAAAGCTCGGATCGATGCCAGGTATGTCATATGGCATCCATGCGAAGACTTCGATATTCGCCATCAAGAACTCTACCATCTCGGTCCGTTCTTGGGCGGTCAGGCTGGATCCTAGCAAAAAGAACTTGTTTGGACTTTCCATGTCGATCCGTACTTCTACCAACTGTTCAACAACCTTGTCCTCGGCCCTGGTGCCCACGTCATCAAGGACACTCTGGTCTTCTGGACCTTCAATCATTTGCATGAAGCCTTTGGCAGCTCGGCTCCCATTCACTGCCACGAAACATTGCTTCGACATGACTTGAACGCCCCAAATTTCCTCAACTTCCCCCATAGCCGAGGGGAATCTCATAACCTGGTGATAGGTTGACACTACCGCCAGCATGGCATGAAGCCATCCCCTACCGAGGATCAGTATGTAAGTGGACGGCACCTTCAATACCCAGAACTCTACCTGCTTGACCACCGATTTGGCTTTGACCGGTAAGATGATCTTTCCAATAGGCCACTCTGGTTGTGAGTTGAAACCAACCAGTGGCGAAGTTGTCGGCGCCAAGTCTGTATCCCGGAGTTTGAGTTGCTTGAACGTGTCATAGTACATAATCTAAACCGAGCTTCCTTGGTCAATCAAGATGCGCTTGACATCGAAGTCTCTGACGCAGAGGGTGACTACCAGGGCGTCATTGTGCAGCGTTTGAAAACGCTCTAGGTCCCTAGATGAGAAACTAATCACATATTTCTTCTCGGTCTTCCCCCTTTTGATCGCGGACTGGACTGACAAAACTTCCCTCGTATGTTCCGCCTTTTTGATCATTCCCCGGAGCTCACATACACGCGCCGGCTCCACTATGCCGTGGATCACATTGACCACTCCTTGAGGGGGCGCCTCTAAGTCATTCGGGCCATTCGGATCAGCCGGGGTGGGATGCGCGGCCTTAACGCCCCCCATCAATGTAAAGGTCTAAGTGACCGGCTGCGACTAACTCCTCCAAGTGTTGCTTCAAAGGCAAACAGTCCTCTGTCCGGTGTCCGCGCTCCCTGTGATATGTGCAGTGGTACGTGGATTGAAGCCCTTTTGTGCATCGCCTAAATTAGCAGGAAACCGGACATAACCCTCGTCACGGATTTCACTAAGTATGTGATAGATTAGAATCTTAAACACCGTGGTGATGCCCGTCCGAGTGTTCAATCTTCTGTCAGCATCAGTTGCGTCATCGCGGGGATATTCTGCCCGGTCGTTGCGGCGACCTCTACCCGATTTCGATGATTTGGTCCACGATCAGATTCCCCGACGAGATCATTTGGACAGTTAGTCTCCTGTCCGACCGCGTATACCTTGCCAACCGTCCTTTTGTCCGTTGCCACCGGAGTTGTCTTCGCGTGGACGCCGCCGCATCATCCTCTACCCGGAGGTGCTCATTGATGCACTGCATTAGTTGCCCCATGGATGTCGGCTGGTTCATTGTAAGCAAGTCCCTCAGCCTATGTCCGACCGAGAGACCGCGCTTATATTGGGTGATTGCCAGGTTGATCGGCAATCTAAAATCTCGTTGAAGTTTTGCCAGTATTTGGAGTTGTATGCCTTGAGGGTGTCGCTCGACTCCATCTTGACACTGAGAAGGTGGTCCACCTCCTTTGGCGTTTTGGTGTTGGTTTTGAAACGAGTCACGAAAGCTTCCGCCAACTGCTGCCACCTTTCGATGCTCTCCTCCGGTAGTCTCTCAAACCATTTCAAGCCCAGCTCTCCCAGACTCGATAGGAGAATAAGGCACATGAGAGCGTCATTATGCCTATGTCCGGCCATGACCTACCGAAAGTGGCTTACATGCATGTATGGATCGGTTTTTTTCGTCATAAAGCGTAAACTTGGGCTGGTGAAAGCCAACTGGGAGCGGTGTGGTTTCTATCTCAAGGGAGAAGGGGGTGGCGTTCAGTCTCGCCAAATCTGTATCTAGAGGGACAGGCACGGCTGGGCGGGGCGGTGCCATTATGACCTCCTCACTGGCGTGACCCCCGAAAGACAGCTGCTGAAACGCCGACACCCTTTGAGCCTCTCGTCGGCGAGCCCGTTCCTTCAAAACAACCCGCAAGTCCTCTGAGCGAACGGAGTAAGAATATCTCGACGTCATCGCCGACGCAAGGGATGGTAGGTACTATCTTGCGCGCTAGACTTTTCTACAGACGCATTGGAATCTCCAACCATGTAACTTCTGGTGATAGAAAGGGAGGGCGTGTGCCGCTGACTCTGGCTGCCTGAACGATGGGGTTGGGTGCACTCACTGTGGTTTCCCACTCCAGCAACACCCTTCCCCTTGACTTGCCGTTTGAGTGCTTCCACCTCCGCCGGCATTCTACGGATGATGGCGTCTTGGTCCCTTAACTTGTGCTCCAGACGTCTAGCGTGGAATTCTCTTCGCCGCCGGTGTCCGTCTGGGCTCCGAGAGTGACCAAAACTTCTAGCGCGCTTATCTCGCGCATCTCTTGGAAGTCCTCCTAGGGAAGTCTCTAGGTCCGCCATGTTCTGAACGGCGGGGAGTCCATCTCTTTGTCTGGCTGACTCCGGGGTAACACCATCAATGGCAGACAACGGTATTTCATCGTTGTTCGCCATGGAAGGTGATCGGATGAGCTCGGAGGACAAGGTTGTGTCTACAAGGCTTTTCCACAGACAGCGCCAATTGTACGGGGAGGAATATCCGTTGCTGCCCATACTCCTTTCGTCCAAGCTCCGTATCTATCCGATCAACCTGAGAATACAACGACGGTGAGCTACTTGGCGGTGTGTGGCAGGAAAACCCCTTTCGACGATCAAGTTAGCACACACTCAGAGAGAGAGAGAGAGAGAGAGAGAGAAATTCAATCAATGTCAAATTGTATCTCACCAAATGATATTCCATCCCTAGCATGGGGGCTGCAGTCATGCTTATATACTTTCTGCGCTCAGCTCTGCACCCATTAGTCTGTTGACACGTAGAGCTGCTCTCCCATCTGTCAGCACAAATCCAGCTAACACCACCTAACCAAACCGCCAGACAACATTAGCGGGAACAAGGCAGCTCGGCGGCATCACCTCAGCCTTATACGACCGTGCTGCGTAACGAGTCCGAGGGCCCCACTCGCCGAGCTCCATCACAACCTAGCTTAGTAGCATTCCGGCAGAGCCGAGTTCAAGATAGGTCGAGCCAGTAAACAGAAGGCCTTTCCGCAGAGTTAAGCGTGCGAACCATGGAACCCGGGTTGGCAGGCGACCATCTCGGCCAAGTAAGCTCGGCCCAAACACGGGGCCTGATCCTTGGCCGAGCAAAACTGACTCTGGACATGGACAAGCCCAAGTAGCTCGGTCCCAACATGGTCCTGGGCCTCGACTGAGCAAAACCGCCTCTGGACAAGCCAAGTTAGCTCGGCCCAAACATGCTCAGACATCACCTGCCCGGCTTCTACCACGGCCCAAACCGGCTTGTGAATCTCCCTCTCACCCATGAAAGATATAGCTATCAAAAATTATTTTATGTTAGATTTTTTTAATACTGATAAATTTTGCATTGCTGTTATATATGATGGTCGTTTAATAAAAATTAGTTATCATTTTATATGCTATAACTGCATTGATAATATATACAAGCCACATTACAATTAGGATTAACAAACTGATACAATAATAATAAATGAGATGATAGATAACTTCTGATACACAAATATGATCATTATAATATTAATTTTGAAATTTATTCCCCCATAGACTCCCATCATAATATTGGTAACATATATGACTTGCATCTATTGTAAAAGTTTTTATAAAACACCAAGATAAATATGATTCTTTTGTTATATACAATGGGCTAATTTGACAGATAACTATTTTAGTTAAAAAGTAAAAAAAAATAAAGATAAAAATCAACTTATATAAAAAAGTGAAATATCCCTTACCATTTCCACTACATTTTACATTTTTCTTGAAAAATCAAAAGTCATTAACAAATATATTGATTTTTTTCATCTCATATTTTAATAAATAAATAAATAAAACTATTATAAAGTCACTTCCAAATTGACCTAATTTAAAAAAAGTACCATTATAATTCTCTTTTATTTGAGAATTTTATGATACTTTACCATTTTTATACTTAAAATATCATTTAATATAACTTATGTAAGATATGTGCTCGTCATGAATGAAATAATTAAAATTTTATTGTCAATTTCTTACACATATAGTTCAGTCCCCTCCAGTGAAAATTCCTGTGTCCGCCACTGCCTATGGGGCCAATCACAAGTCTCGTTTTGATAATTCGAACTGTTTATTTTCTTGAATATTTTATGTATATTAACTACACAAAAGATATATCGATTCGATAATCATAATATATTCAATATATCAAGTTTGGATAATGAAAACCTTTTTGCAATAGTAATAAAATATTAGGGGTAAGCAGCAGATGTATCGATCCTCCCAAACTGACTGAACAGAACCGATTCGCCACATTTTGGATGGATGCGTGATGACGAGCAGACGGTTGCAGATTGATTTTTTCCAATCCGTCAAGTTTTGGACGGATGGTGAATTTGAGGTTCTTTTGACAGCAACCGAACTGCCAAACCGCGAGCACTCTTAGTAATTTGTAAGACTTTGTATTTTCAATTTGTTTAGATATTCCGTTTGTGTTTTCAATTGAGAAAAAGTTTAAATATTTTGCTGAAAAAGAGTTTTCAACTTGAATATATTTTTTGTATTGAAAAAAATAAATCTATTATTTATCTATATTTTTTGATTTTTAAATCTAACTCTAAAAATAATAAATAAAAAAGATAATATATGTTGGTTGGTTTTTGTTTTCAAAAATAGATATAGATGTAACAATACAGAGGCATACAATCTCTACTACTACTCTGTTCATGGTTTTGGTGGTTTGAATTGTTTTTATATTTTAAGAACTATAGATTGTAATAGTTTATGTGGATAAGGTATGCTGTGATTGTAATATGGGGATGACTGTAATATTTTAAAATTTAAAACTTTCTTTCTTTGGATGAGGCATACAGTGATTGTAATACTTTTTTAAGTCATTGATTGTAATACTTTTTTTTTTTTTTTGAGCAAGTGTACAAGTTGAATTATATTGAAAATTTATAAAATTTTAAACCGCCAAACCGATTCGTATCCATCCGCCAATCCGCTCGATCCACATTCGCCGGATTGACAAATGGATGCGGATTGATTTTTTCTAATTCGCCAATCTGGCCGACGGATGACGAATTGAAGGTTCTGTGACCGCAACCGACCCGCGCCCACCTCTATAAAATATGACAAGACTTTTGGCTCAGATTTTGCATCCGCTGCATTACAGTTTCAATAAAATAATTAAAATAAAATGATAGGTATGGTAGGAAAGGCCAATGCCAATTTTAACATTCCAATCTTGCTGTCTCTATAGGTGACAATTTGAAGTAACAGGTGGAGGTTGTTCTATATTTCAATTCTCCACCTCAAATTTAATTCTCCACCTCAAATTTAAAGTAACAGGTGGAGTTGTTCTAAATCAAATATGATATATAAATATGATGGTTGTAGCATTAGGCATGTTATATGATCATTGTAGCATTATGCATGTTTTAGTTAGTAAAATGTTATTTGTACATCAATGTTTCATCTTTGTTGCTATTAAACTAGGCCTCTTCTAAGAGGAGGGCCAACCTTGAGCAAAAGCCTACAAAGAAAATGTTTGGGCCTCAAAAAATAATCCAAAATTAGAGCCTCAAATATTTCCAGCACTTATATACAGCACAAAATTAAAATAGGGATTTTTGGTAAACCAACACCCCCCCTCCCCGCGGGGGCTTTTTTTAGGGTAAAGGACAACTCAATAAATTTTCTTTCAAAAAGCTCCTGAGCAGGAGACGTGTGGCTCAATAAGGACATTCTATAATTTGTATTTTTTTTACCATATTGCCCTTTTATATACACGGATCTTGAGCTCATGTATACACGGAACTTGTATACACGAGCTCAGTGAGGAGGATCTGCGAAATCTATGAAGACGATCTCAAAATCTGAAGATCTTGTCCTTGGTCAATAATACACAATCTCACCATCAATGATTAACACTTTCAATTAAACGAGAGATTATGTTTCAAATCTGTACAAATATGTATCAGATTTAGAGAGTTTCATCGAGATTTGTGAGTGTTGATAGAGTTTTAGAGGTTTTGTTTCAATCACGTGTTTGATTATTGTTCGAGTTCAATCAGGTATATTGATTTGTTGATTAGTTTTTTTTTTTTTTTTTTTTGTATGATTTGATTTTGTTTGACCAAATGAGAGTAAAATTTTACTCTGATATGTGCTTTGTTTTCGTTTGACAGAATTAGAGTAAAATTTTACTCTAATATGTCCTCTATTTTTATTTGACAGAATCAGAGTAAAATTTTACTCTGGTATGTTCTCTATTTTTGTTTGATAAAATGAGAGTAAAATTTTATTCTGGTATTATTTGCTCTTTTCTTTTTTTTTTTTTTGTTGATACAATGACAATAAAATTTTACTCTATTATTGTGTACTTCTGTTATTTGTTTTCAGATCAATGAGTTCAAGCGCGATAAAACAGAGTGAGGGAGACAAACGATTCTATCGTTTGATATTTGTCCATTTATATGGAAGGGTATTTCAATCTTTTTACCATATTTTTTTATTTGAGGGACTTTTGAAATTAATATTTTATTACGTGGGTTTCACACACAAAAAATAATAATAATAATAATTAATTCAATAAGAGAGACTTTTCACCAAATATCCCATTAAAATATTGATAAGTTTGACTGGAAGGCCCAAACTAAGGGCAAAGGGCCCGACTCCAAAGAAAAGGGCCACAAAAAAAAATTCTCTCACCAACTAAAAGATATAGAAGAGGCGAACTGTCAACCATACATCAACAACACTACTTTTACAAGACAAATTGCTTTGCTGCCCTAACTTTTCTGTAACTCGACTTTGTGATTCTTATCATTGATGTAAATCTATCTATTAAAAAAAGTCAAAATAAAATATACTTTATCTTTAGATTAAGCTTTTTCATTTGGAATTTGAATTTTTCAGATCTTGTTTATTAACCCATTCAATTTTGCTTGTAGTTTCAGATTTCATCTTATGATTTCGGTAATCTTGCAATCAAGACTTATAACTGAATCCGATACAAGCTTTGCTTGCAATAGTCGGAGAGGGGTGCTGGCACAGCAGTTACTGTTATGTCCTTTTAGGGAGTTTTTTCCGAATGTTTTTCGATGATCTGAACTGTTCATATTGTAGGGTTCGTCGAGTAGATCATCCATATAAAAAAATAAGTTGATTAGATATCTGTAACTCTATAACCAAAGCACATTTGTTTTTATAAAATTAACGGTTAACATAACTTTTATAAATTTTTAAAAACAATTGGGATCTAATCATGGAGTTATAAATATCTAATTAATTTAATTTTTTACATAAATAATATTTTTGATGAACCTTACAATATAAACGGTTTAGATTATCGAAAAACACTCAAGAATATCTCCCAAAAGGGGGCAGCAGTAACTGCTGGCACAGCAGCACCCACTACAAGAAATTGCACTTTTGGCGACTAAATTTTTAGTCGCCAAAAGTCAGATTTTTAGTCGCTGAAACGTTTTCCCTACTAAATAGTTTAGTCGCCGGCTTGGTCGCGGAAAGATTGTCGGGGAAGCTATTGGTGACTAAAAAAAATTTAGTAACCGAAAGTCCTAAAATGGTGACTAAACAATTAGTCGCCAAAAGTAAAGGTATTAGTCGCTGATAGGCTAAATTGGCGACTAATATTTTAGTCGCTTCCAAAAAAATTAATAGCACATTTTCAGCGACTAAAACATTTAGTCGCCAAAATTAAAATTATTTTCCATGACTAATTTATTTAGTAGCCAAAAAGTTTTTTTTTTCATCTTATTTTTTTTAGCTACTAAATGTTTTAGTCGTCTAAAGTATAATTTTTTTTACCTACTAAAAATTTAGTCGCCTAAAGTATATTTTTCTATTTGGCTACTAAAATTTTAGTTGCCAAAAGTTTATTTTTTCATTTGATTTTTTTAGCTACTAACTATTTAGTGACTAAAAATATTTACTTCCTTATTGGCTACTAATTATTTAGTGGCCAAAAACATGATATTAATTTTTTTTTAAATGCATAAATTGAATATTTTTTATTAATCTCTAAATTATATGCATTCCATTATCAAAGCAACCTGTATATATACAGAATAATACATCTATCCATTATCATCTAAATCCATTACCAATAATACCCATTTCATTATCAATGATCCAAAAACTTTAACTTGTAACATCAAATTCAT
Organism: Camellia japonica; assembly: GCA_030407325.1. Lineage (NCBI taxonomy): Eukaryota > Viridiplantae > Streptophyta > Magnoliopsida > Ericales > Theaceae > Camellia > Camellia japonica. The sequence continues at coordinate 10,156 of JAPPVO010007877.1, forward strand.
ATAAAATCACACAAACCAAGTATAATCCATCTAAATTATATATTACATATAAAAACACTGGATTTCCAAAATAGAGAATTGTAAAAAAATAAATGTCTTCTGTATACAGAACAAATGCTCTTCGTAAATATCTACAATAGCCCACGTAAAAGCAATCTATGAAAAATATATAAAAAAAAAAATTTAACCATCAGCACTTATCTGTAAAAAATAAATTCACTTTCAATCGTCAATTATCAACTGCAGTTTCTTTAAATCATATTCTTATTAAAATATATCCTAACAGAAGACATGATTCAAATTATCTCACAAAAAAGGTAAAGGAAACGTGAAATGGTGCCACTATCAACGGTGAGCGACGGGGGGTATAGTGATGCTGAGTCCTTGAGAGAGAGGGAGCAAGAGTCTATGTTTAGAAGCAACTACTACTTGGCTCCAAATCACAGGAGCATAATGAATCAATGCCTAAATTTTTGAACATATCCGGCTAAAAAATTCTAACAAATATTTGCAACACCACAAATGATTGTAAAATCAGTTTCTATTCTTCATTAAATTTTATTTCTATTCCAATCTCTTAACAAAATCCAGCAATCAAACAACTTTAATTGTGCCAAGCTTATCAGTGCCACTAATGAAACTATAATAGCCAACAATTGACAGCAAAATGACAACTTATTCACAATAAAAACATTTACAAGGGAAATCAAAAAAAAATTTAGCACCAACAAACCAACCATACACTAACAACCATTCCACCAAAATCACATAACAAACAGACACTAAAATTGAAGACCAAAAACGGATCACAAACAATATTAAGATAATAACATCAACAGAGCATATATCTAAAAAGAGTCACTAATCTGCATGATGGCGAGGTTCATCTATTGTCATGTCAAATTGTGGCACTTATTAGATTTAAAAAAAAAAAAAAAAAACAAACAAACCATTGCTTTCTGATAAACTCGAACCATATAAGTATTCACTTGGTAAAAAGCAGAGATGTAAGCACTGAAACTTACACCAAAGTCTGCACCACCTCAAAATGATAGGTCACAGTATGCTTTCTGATTCACTTGGGATTCAATGAATTTAATACTACTTCAGTACGGCCAAGCTCTTGAAGCGCACCATCTCTCCCTTTTGTGTAACCAACTGCCATAGGATCACTCTGAAAGAAAAACAAAAAAACAAAAACAAAAACAAAAAGAACACTCAAGACTTAAAATTCAAACAATAAAGGTACAAATCTTAAGTTCCATAAATATATACTTTGAGTCTTCGATTATCTTTTCTTGTATTTGCCAAAGATGATGAATGATAACCAAAAAAAAAAAAAAAGAAGATTCATTTTTAAGAAATTATTAAAAAAAAAATAGAACAAATTCAATGACAGTACTTAAACCAAGCAAAGGGTATACTTAGTCTGCCAATCTAAGAAACACAAACACTTCTAACAAGGTAACATGTCATGCCCGACACCGACACAACACAACACTCATCAGACACTTCCCAACACTTAGACACGCACACATGAAACAAATTACAAGTTTGAAACAAATGTAGTATTAAAGTGAGAGGTTTAAACAGCAATTACAACAAACAGAGCATGTTGCATAGCTTGTGACATATATAAAGAAAGCAAACCTTTGGAAGATGTTCATATTATAAGGAGATGCAAGTACTGCATTCACACCTTACCTCTTTAAGACTAGTTCTCCAATATCATTCCTCATTATTTGTGGTTTCCTAGAGCAGTCACCCTTGTTTGAATTCATCAATGCATTCACATTCTTACAATTACTCAATTAATTAGATTTTTTTTTTTTTTTTTTTTTTTTTTTTTCAGTTTTTGATTAGATTCCTAATCAATAGTATGATAAGGTCTATTGTGGCAAGCAGGAATTCATGTCTTAGAATTCTTATAACAAACAACACAGCAGGACAGTCAAAACTCGAATGAAGGCTAATCTTTGCAGGATGGTAGGAGCATAAATTTATGCCACACCAGAAGACAATGAATAGGACAAAACTTTAGGCATATGCTAAAGTACTTCATTGTAATAGAAAATCACAAAGAAAGTGAAGACGAGGTTTGCCTTGTGCTTCTTCTGATCATCAACCAAATCTCTAACAGGACTAGGGAAAATAATGAAAACAAAGCTCAAAATTTTCATTATAAGTCAATAAGAGAAGTCTAACCCTCCCAACATGTTTGCAGTAACTCTTACAACAAATTTCAAATGGATACTTCTTAACTCAGTTAAAGAACTCATAACCAAAATGTTTAGGTTGTAGAATCCAACAGAGGAAAAAATAAATAAATTAACAGGTAGCAAGGAGTTGCATGTTCAACATGTTACTACATTTTTGTTTCTGATCAAATGACTCAGAACACATCAGACAGAACCAGAAAATGTGACAGAAATGTATATTCAATTTCATGCAATATGCTAACCAATCAATTACTAGAAGCTATCAACATTTCATGTTTTCCCAATTATCTAATCATCAATAAAATATGAAATATGAATTAAAATTAGTTGAATTGGTAATTCAGAGTAGACAAAACCCATTATCGAAATCAACACAAAATTAACACAAAATTAAACCCTAGATGAAGTGTGAGAAATAGGGAAATAGGGGAAGGGAGAAAGAGAGAGAGAGAGAGAGAGAGAGAGAGAGAGAGAGAAACAGAGAGAGAGGGAATGGCTCGACACAGAGAGAGAGACCCAGATCAACAACGAGAGAGAGGACCGAACGCGACAGTGACAAACCTGTGATTTGCGGCAGTGTTGGTGGTGATTTTGGCGATGGCGGTGGCGACGTGTGACGGTGGGGATGGACGGTGGCCAGCAACAGTGGTAGTGACAGTCGGTGGTGAGAGGGAGAGGGAGAGGCAGAGGGAGAACCGCTGAAGAAAGAGAGAAGAGGCGCTAGTTTGTGGTTTGGAAACCAAATATATATATATATATATATATATTACACCATTGGCGACTAAAAGTTTTCAGTCGCTGAAAGTATTTCATAAATCCCTCCAAACTATTTAAAATATCTCCTTCCAATAATTAGTTCTTTGGCGACTAAAATTATTTTTCGTCGCTGAACATAAACTTTTGGCTACTAAAATTTTGGTCGCTAAAGGTAAAAAATAAAATTTTCTTTTCCAATCGGCGACTAAAGTGTTTTAGTAGCCAAATCTCTACCTACGGCGACTAAAATTATTTTTCGTCGCTGAAAATCAACTTTTGGCAACTAAAATTTTAGTCGCCAAAGGTAAAAAATAATTTTTTATTTTCCAATCGGCGACTAAAGCGTTTTAGTAGCCAAATCTCTACCTACGACGACTAAATTTTTTTTTTGTCGCCAATTTCTGGCATTTTTGGCGACTAAATTTTTTTTTAGTCGCCAATAAACAATATACCCCGACTAAAAAAAATTAGTACCTAAATATTTTACTTTTGCCGACTAAAAAAATTTTTATTCGCCATTTCTACAACTTTTGGCAACTAAATTTTTTTTAGTCGCCAATTTTGGTCGCCAAAGATGCATTTTGTTGTAGTGACCCCTTATCCTGATTTCAGATTTCATATTTTTTAAACCAAATTCTATTCTGTGACTCTTTCGAATTTGATTAAGTTTCTATTTGCTTCCATATTGGAATTTTGATTAATTGTTCATTGTTGCTTACTTGGGGTTTGAAATCTTGAAAGTCGGATTTCACAATATGTTTCTTAGAAAGTATGGTACCAAATATGAAAAACAAAAGCACAAATTAGAAGAATTAATTCAAACTCAAGCGAGAACTTTACATTAGTAATTTTACAGCAAAAAATACAAAAAGAGTAATGTTTAGATGATACATTACTCCATTTGGATAGACTATTTTTGGTATTGTAACTTTGGGAAAGTCTACAATGTGCACCTTATAAAAGGGCATATGATATGCACTTATTGTGTGGTCCATATCGTGCCACATCATAAAAAGTGGCCTGCTAAACCGGTCATGTAACAGGTTACAGAAAGAATCATAACTTTTTTTCAAATATCATAACAATACTACAATGAATCATAACAATGTCATAATATTCACCTAAGTGTCATAACAAAGACACTATAAATCATAACAATATAATGACAACTCATAACAAATATAGTTATTTGTAATTAATTTTTCATAACATTTGAATCGTAACATTTTTTATTATGATTCACTATGACAAATCGTAACTTTTGGTAGTACAAATCATAACTTTTACTAATGAATCATAATCACAACTTTTTTCTCCACAATCATAATAAAATTAAAAAAATGTCATAACTTTTACTAATGAATCGTAACACTATAAGAATTTTCACTTTTGACGACTAAATTTTTAGTTGCCAAAAGTTAATTTTTAGTCGCCGAAAGATTTTAGCGACTAAATTATTTGGTTGCAAAAGTAGTCGTCAAAGAATTATCGGTAAAGGTAATTAGCGACTAAAATTATTTTAGTCGCCAAATGTATACAATTTCTGACTAAAATTTTAGTCGCCAAAAGGTTGGACATTAAATTAAATTAGACCATTTTCGGCGACCAAACTTTTAGTCGCCTAAAGTTCCACATTTGTAGCTACTAAAATTTTAGTCGGCAAATAGTTCTTCTTTTGGCTACTAAATATTTGGTCACCTAGAGTCCTATATTTTTTGCTACTAAATTTTTAGTCGGCAAAGAGTTCTTCTTTTGGCTACTAAATATTTGGTCGCCTAAAGTCTCATATTTTTTGCTACTAAAATTTTAGTCGGCAAAAGTGTTTTTATTCTTTAACTTTTTGTTTTTAGCTACGAAATATTTTAGTCGCTAAATGTTTGATTTTCTTTTGGCTACTAAACTTTTAGTCACCAAATGTGTATTTTTTTTTTTTTTTGGCTACAAAACTTTTAGTCACCAAATGTCTTTTCCCAATTTCTTTTTAGCTACTAATTGTCTAGTCGCCAAAAACATGATATTATGTTTTATTGCAAAATTATAATTTCGCCACAACTTATCTATATTCCATGCAACCTGTAATACGTATATAAACAAAATGATACATACTATCAATCATTCCACAATTTGCATCCATATACAAAAAAATAAATAGCTTTAAATGTCAAAGTCCATACAAATCAATTATTGTCCAAACTAAAATAATAATTCCATAAAAAATATATCATACAAAAATCAAAGCCCTCCGTATACAAAAAAATACATTACCAAGAGAAATTACCAGTTGGATGGTACAAATTACCATCATAATCTGTACCACGCAAAAGGTGATATATGTACCACGACAAAAGTTTTCTATAGACCATGAAAAAAGGTCATATATGTACGCCGACAAATGGTATACATGTACCACGACAGAAGGTGATCTATGTACCACGACAGTCATTATCTGTTGATTGCCAAAAGTTTTCTGTATCAGTAATAATTAACTACACAAAAGCTGAGGATAACAAAAATATTATATTAGTTCTACACAAAAGTGAACTGATCAGCACTCGAAAGCATCTGAACTTAATTTAGAAGCTGAAGCAAGACAAAACATCTCCCCAAACAAGTGATATGTTTCCTGAAGCCACCAATGATGGTAGCCATCCATGGCCTCCATTAACATTTCCAACACCCACGTGTATGTCTCCATTGTCTCATCAGGCAACAAAGCACATTCGAATATAGTTGTCATAAAATAGTTACTCACGTCAGCTAGAATTACAAATGGCTTCTTATATGCATTTGTACGATAAGTTGTATCAAATACCAATACATCACCAAATGCAGCATAATCCATTTGAGACCTACAATCTACCCAGAAAATCTTGTCCAACTGGTTGTCCTTATCGACATTGTATTTGAAAAAAAATAATGGATCTGCCTCTAATTTAGCTAATAAGTATCCTAACGCACCCTCTGCATCCCCTTCTGTGAGTTATACTTTGCACTCAGCTTGGAATTGATTGTGCAAATCTCTGTGAATAAAGCCCACCTTCTTATAACCCCTGACTGGTGGACCATAAAATCCATGATCTGACTCGTTTTCATACCCACATTGCGCATGGCCTTTGCTTGAGCTTGGTCTGCACTTGTTACAAACCTATGTGACCAAAGAAAAGAGACGCAGTGTGGTGCTGCCAAGGGATGGTTGTGTTCCCCTACAAAGTGGGTCACAACATATTTCCTAACTGTCTTGTCATAATGCACGCGAAATGTGGCACTACAAAAAAATCTAGTTTCGGCCCTAGGAGTTCTTACCCTGTTCCACATGTTGCAAGTATTTCTTTTCTCTTACACCTTCCCTTGAACAAACCCATTTCCTACTCTCTACAAATTTGTTGTCTCTAGTAAATTAAAAAATATATATTTAAAAAAGAAAAAGAAAAAAAAGAAGAAGAAGAAGCATGTGTATGTAATGCATGGGTATGGCAAATGAAGGTAGTGTCTAAAATGTATGTTATGTTCACCTTTTACACCACCATGTCATCAAGTCCCATTCTTCTATCTTTTTCTGATTAAAAAAAATTAAAAAAATTATGATTGTATATGCAAAAAAAACCAAAAACAGTATACCAAATGTCGGGAATCTGGGGCAAAGTGACAACTTCATTGTTAGCTAGGCTTTTTTTTTTCCCCTTGCTTGTTGAGTGGAGAAACTGTAAATTAAAGTAGCTTTAATTGCCTTGGAATTCCATGATATCTCCCACTACATGCTTTTCAATTTATACACACTTGATATACACTTGATTAATCGGGAAACGTATCAGTATTAGATAAAGTATAATGATATTAAGAATATCAAATTATAGTTATGGTTTTTTTTTTCTAAATCATCAGTACCAATGTACCATACAGAGTTTTTTAGCCCAACTGGTAAGCTTAGATATGGTGATAATGTTATTATTTATAGTATACCTTCAACAATAGTAAAAACCACAATAGTTATGAACATAACCTTAGTTTGAAATGAATCATGTAAACTTTTTATTCTTTGTTTGCACGTGTGATTTATCTTTTGTGTGTTTGTTTTTTTTCTTTTTTTCTTTTGGTGTTTCGTGCCATCAATCCTATTTAAGTATCATGAATTCCTAACGAACATATACTATAAACACAAATTATTTCGCAGAAAAGTGAATGGAATTCTTGTGGAGTGTGGGCTCATCCAACAATATTGCATTTTGTACTTTTCTATAATAATTGGTGTTTGTATTGTTACTGAGATTTGAAAGGAGCATTCCATTGCTTCATAATCAAGGTCTGACATGAATGATATAGATCGATGCATAATGGAGGATGGGGCTTTAAATGCTAGGTATTAACCCGAGAGATAGAGATGCAAGCTTGTCTGCAATCCAAGAGGCCAAGGCTCATAGGAGTGTTTTGAAAAGATAATTAAAAAGTTAAATTTTCAAATTTTTTTTGGAAAAACATGTAAAAAAATATAAAAGATAATGTGACTCAAAATAAGTTAAAAGTAAACTTTTGACTTTTAACTGTATTGCCAAATTGGCCCATACACAACAGTCATGGGTCAGCTCACTGGCTAAGGAGTGTATTCATTGAAATGAAACCATACAGAAAATTATTCAGTGTCTATGGGTACCATGTGTTGACCAATTAGTAAACGTCACAATCTCTTGTTGTCTCCTCAATTATCAATACAAATTTGTAGATCTCACTGATTTTGAAAAATACAATTATGTCATGATCTTATATCATAAAATTTTGTTGTCTCCTCAAATACCAACACAAACTTACGCAGCTCACTTTTTTCACGGATCACATCTGATTTCGAGCACCAAGTAGTCATGCCGTGCCCTTTGGGGCATGGAATAACTTCTCCATCTTTATTGCTTGAGGGACCAACTGTGAGGCCCTTCTCTGCACTCATCTAGCTTATGCCTCACAAAATTCCACAGTTAGTTCTCAAAAAGTTCTTCCTCTAAATGAAAACAAATGGCAAAGCTACAAATTCTACATTGTCATTCACGTGCATGGCACAGTACAATAAAAAAAGACAGAGAGAAAGAGAGAGATATGAAAAAACAAATATATAAAATTGTATTGATGAATCCAAATACAATACTCATGAAAAAAGTAAAAGGCCCCAAAGACCTTTGTATGGTTAGGCCCAATTTTGGCCATTAAAAAAACAAAAAATGAATTTCCGACATGTAACCATTACACGTGCAAAGATCACTCGAATAAAAAAAAAAATGGGCCAAAAAAGTACACATACACACGTGTGGAACACACCATATATCAGTATGTACACACACGTAACACTCAGTAGTTTATAATTACATGAAAGCCATCTTTTATTCTCCTCTTCTTTTGCTCTCCAGTTGAAGCAATGATGTGTGGCCTAAGAAGATCATGACAAGCTTGACTATAATATCCCATGATGAATAATATAGCTCAAACTTCAAAGTTTCAATCTTCAATCCCCTTTAATTTTTAACTAAACCATTGATTTTCTCTCCCCTCTTTTAACCTCAAATCCTCTACCATGGTCCCACCATCTTCTCCCTTTCATTCAATAATCCATACCAACTTTGAATTCAATCACCCACTTCTTTCACACTCCATGACTCTTCCACTATTAAACAATCTCTCTCACTTTCTCACACAAAAATTATACATGTACCAAATCCCCTTCCCTTGGGAATCTGCAAAGCCAGTAATGAATGGCAATGCCCACCAAAAAACACCAAAAAAAATTATAACAAATCTCTCCAAGCTTCAATACATACAAGACATTATATACTAATAATCTACACCAATCAAGTCAATTAATTTTTTCCTTTTTTTTCTCAAAACTCTCCCAAAAATATTGACGATTCTAGACAACTAGGACCACCATTTTCTTTTGTTTTATACCTTAATCAGAGCTCCCTTTGTCTTCATCTACCCACAAGCTTTTATTTAATTTTCTCCTTTTAAAGATGATAATGAAGATGAGGATGATGAGTCACCCGGCCCGATGCTGACCCGAGTCATCACTTGGAGTTGTGGTAACACTTTTGGAGCCTTCCTTCCCCTATTATCAACAGCAATTTCCTGCATCAACTGGTAGCAGCTGATGATTTTCTCCTGCAAAAAAACAAATATTTTCCAAGTTGGCATATATTCAAATAGATTTACTATTTTTTTGTATGCCCAACCTAAATCATAATAAATGTTCTTACTTTTCGAAGTCCTTCACACCATGATTCAGCATGTGCAGGATTGACAATAGACAAGTTTGGAATATCATGGGCTGCACATAGAATAGTTGCAGCAGCAATGCATGACGGCTAGTACTCAAGAAAACTAGCCTCTGTTCACATCATCATAACATTCAACATCTTAGTGTATATTCAAATTTAGTCTGAAAATTCAAAAAAGAAAAAGAAAAAAGAGTGTATAGTGTGTGTGCCACTCGCAGGTTTTACTCCATTGCTTAAACCCGTAGAGTGTACATTGAGCAGTGTAGATCGCTGCGGCAGCCAAGAAAGATGGCGCGAACTTGAGTGTCTCATACTCCACAAGGCAGAGCTCCATCAGAGAAGAAAGATAAAAGCTCAAGCTTCCTGTTGGATTGAGCAGCCTTAAGGTATCTTCTCATGAAAACATATGGGGTTGGAACTGACATGTGGAACTGTAATGCATTAAGCATTGATCTCTCCATTTCAAAAACTTCTTTCCTAGTGTAGGCCTTATCTGAAATGAAAAGCAAATCATCCACAACAGGTACTAAAACTTCCTCATATTTGCACACTAAGAGCATTGCGACCAAACCAACCAACTGCAGCTTCTTTCGCGCCACTCCTTGCTGAGCTAAAAACCGATCTGTAATATTAACAGTCAGAAATAGCGTCTCGTCCCTCAGTTCAAACTTGTGGTGTATCTTAACAAGCCAGTCAATTAGTATTGCCCTCATCTTCTCATTGATGTCAGATTGTTGTGACATGTAGCTCGGTGAAACACCGCTACAACTCTCCATTTTTCTATAGTAGGCATAGACATCATGGACAGAGTCGACTACTGCTAGTGGATTCTGGGCGTCGCAGCTGTCAATATCCATAACGGGCTCTTCAAATATATCTTCCATTTCAACTTCCATCTGTTCCTCTTCATCCGGGACTGCTTCTGTTTGTTCCAAGGACATTGGAACTGGGGGGTCTGTAGCTTCCTTATGTTCCTCATCTATTACTGGACAATCTTCCCAGACTCTGAAGCTTTGAACAGATGATGAATTGGGTTTCTTAGTTTTCTCCAGAAAATTTTGTTGTGTGCTCGCAATCTGTGCCGCAAATTTCTTTGTGATTGGTCTATGAGCTGGATGAGGAGATCACAAATTTCATGGGTTTCTGACAAGACTTTCTTGTTGACAACACAAGGGTGAGGATGAGCTGGAGCTAAATTTTGATTAATCATGCTTACGGCTCCACGGTTGGGCCTAATCTCCACCCCAAACCTTCTGCTACTCATTTCTTGTAAGCTTATGGGTTTAATCAAAGTGGGGTTGTTCTTGTTCTCATCAGATATAACCATTTTCTTTGGTTAAATTACCTGAAAATATAGATCTCTCCCTCTTCAACAACCACACAACCTACTATCTATCAAACACCTCACAATGTAACTAGCCTAAGAGCATCTAAAAAACCCTAAATCAACAGACTCAGCTTCTCCCTCATATAGTGTTAAAAATCTCATCATTTCATAACTTTTATTCTATTATTAATACCTTGTAGATTTTCTAATTTAGGCCTTAGTCCTATCAAATTTTGGCATTTCATCGTCTCCAAGGTATCTCATAAACCATTTTACAGCATCTCCAACCTTTCACAATTTTTTCAACTAATCTGATTTCAAATTTGAGTAAAAAAGACTTGATTTTATATGAACTACTCAAATCCTTTCATTAAAATCTTTTTAAAAACCTTCCTCTTATCCAAAATTCCCCTTTTCATCAAATTTGATCAAGAAAACCCATCTCCAATGCTTCATTTTTTTTCCCCATCAAATTCAGATTTACTTTATTGGTTCTCAATTTGCTAAAAAAATAACTCTCCCTTTATGAGATTTTATGAAATAATTAGAGATAATTTTTTAACACTTTTGATGAAAAAAAACAAAAATAACTAAATGGGTATTCAACTAAGTCACAGTAACATCAAAATATTCATTCGTTTCTCACTTTCCACAATTCCCAAACAATTGCTAAAGGTAATACATCCCAAACCACTGTAATTTTCTTTCTAATAGGAAAAACAAGCCACCAAAAGAACAATTGTTACAAACATAAACAGATTTCAATAAACAAATAAAAAATTACAGTCTCATATCAGTTACATGAGTACAAAATTCAATTACCCACACATCAGATTTCACACACTCAAGCCAAATTTCAAGTATATTTCACACACTCAAGCCAAATTTCAAGTAAATACACATCAGATTTCAACCGATTCAATTCATATTTTCCTAATTTTATAAACCAACCTAGTGAGTTCACAATGGTGAAAGGGGCAGTTTCGAAGAAGGGGATTTTAGTCTAGGGTTTCATAGAATGGAGATGGAGAAAGGGAGAGAAACAAGTTGTAGCGAGAGAGAGAGAGAGAGAGAGAGAGAGAGATACCTTGAGGTGAAGTCGAGGGCATGTTATGTTCGCGGGATAGTCTTCGAGGGCGAAGAAGAGCTTCGAAGTCGTGTCTGAAGAAAGCTCCGGAGTCTTGTCTGAAGAAGGCGAAGAGGAGCTTCGGAGTCGTCTCTGAAGAGAGCTCTGGAGTCGTGTCTGAAGAGGGCGAATAGGAGCTTCAGATTGGTCTGAAGAATAAGGGTTTTGGGAAAACAAAGTGAAGAGGGTTTGTGGAACATACAACAATCGGTGAACAAAATTGTAACCGGTTGAGAGGGTATTCAATATTTTCAATCAAATTATTTGATGGTTGAGATTAATTTATAAATATCTAATGGTTTAAAATAAATATGTATATGATGTGCACTATTTAATAAGGTGCACATCTTAACAACTCCCTGTAAGTTTATATTTTATATTTTATTTTTTGTAAACTAGATTTTACTAAATTATGAAGTAACAAAATCAAATTTTATTCCTTTAAGTCCTCATAATGATTTTTTCATATTTTAGTTTATGTAACTAAATTTTGTTATTACATTTAACAAACTTTGTGACTAGGAAAAAAAATATAATTTGTGAGTATTTGACTTTTTAAATTTTTTTTTGATTTTTTATAAAAAAACATAAAAAAGTAAAAAAAAAATTTAATAATTTATTATGACTTTTTAACGAAAAATCATTCTTTCCATACAACGCCTTCTATTTGATTAACAAACTTTTTTGGGGAAATTACCCAAAGGTCCCATGTGAAACATGTGGATTCCATTTAATCCTAAAACTTTTTGAATACACTCAAAAGTCCTTTCCCCTCTCTCTCTCTCTCTTAGTCCGTACAGATAGCTACAACATTGCCCAGGTCAAATATGAATTAAATGTGTTAGGCACAAGGGGCCCACGCAGGATGCATTGTGTCATACATTCAATCCCTGCTTAACTTGAGCTTCTTCCTCGCTCCCTTGAAGACTCATTTAGGAGGATCTCATTCTCAAAATCAATTGACAACTCAACCGAGTTCAGTAGCTCCCGATTTTCGGAAATCATTGGCCCACATGAGGAAGGAGATAAGGGAAAGGATAGACCGTTGGTTCTTCGAAATAAGGCACCAAGATGGCATGAGCATCATCGTCGACGGCGAAGATGATATATTTCCGACGAAGAAGATGAGTGCTTTTACTTAAATCTGATGTAGATCTACTCAGATCTACATCAGATCTGAGTAGATCTACATCAGATTTGGCTAGATCTAAATAAAAAATAGTTGCCGGAGTACAATCCTCTCTCTACATCCGCCATTCTCCTTCGATCTCTTTTTTTTTTTTTTTCTCTACTATACACTTCTGTTTTTCTGTTCTAATGGAGAAAATTTTCGAATTCTGAATAAGTAGTTTTCGAGTTTTAGTTACAGGCGGTGAAAACTGTAAAATTTTGCAGTTTCAATTTTTTTTTTTTGTGCTGGAATGAATCATGGTTTAAAACTGTAAAATTTTGCAGTTTTATAACATTCTTTAGAACTGTAAAATTTTACAGTTTCATAACATGTTTTTTAATTTTTTTTTTTCCGGCAATATTCTAGACATTCCGATGAGTCTCCGGCGACCGTTAAACGGAAGTCTGACGGTAGTAAGATGTGAACAGTGTCTGTAAATTTTAAAAAAAAAAAAAAGATTTTTTGGTAACAATTAAAAATATGTGTGGACTAATTGGTGCAAGTATTTTGTTTTGAGATTAGCTGGATCTTGAACTTGTTACATGGGACTTATCAGTAAGTTCCCCAACTTTTTTTGTGTGAGATATAAAAGGCCCAAACTTAAAAGTTCGCTTAGCCCAAGAAGGTTCAGGCCGGCCTACAGAAGAGCATCAGATAGTTTCCTTATCGGAACAAATACGAAGACTTTAAAGTTACGCATTTTAGACCTAATGAGCTTGTTCAGTCTGTATTTCAATATATAATTTTTAAAATATTGTTTGATTTAAATTTTTTGAATTTTTTTTTTGAAATTTTTTTTTTCTCTTATACATCAATCAATCACTTTTTCTTTATCTTCTCTCATTCTCAATTACTTTTTCTCTCACACACATCTATTCAATTACAACAAAATATTAAATTATTCCAAACTTCCAAACTCTAAAACTATTTTCAAAATATACAACTAAACAAACCAAAAAAATTTCTAAACTCTCTTCCCAAAATTTTTTTTAAAAATTCATCTCAAAACACAAACCAAACACAAAAACATGTTATGTTTTTATTTATTTTTGCATGAAACCATTCCATCCACTAATAACATCCTTACTGCTCTGGCATTATGGCAAAATAGTGTGCATAATATATTTCATAAATTGTATAATTATTATTAACAAAAAAAAAAAAATCCCGCAGTATATTGCACGTACATAAACTTTATGACCTAAAATTCTTAGATTTCATTGTTATTCTTGATAATCTAAAATTAGTATTGTCTTTGATCCTGATTTTGTGGAGATCAACTCATAGGGGTGTGCGAAAATTAAAAATAAAAACCCACCTACCCTTCAAATCATCTAACCCACAATTTTAGACTGTTGGTGAATTAAGTTAGGTAGGTTACACACTAAATTTATACAGGTTAAATTGTGTGCAGTTTAAAATTTTCAGCCAATCCAAACAACATAAGTATGTTATTATTCAAACCCCCCCCCCCCCCCAAACAAAAAAAAAAAAAAGAAAAAAAACAACGTAAGTATGTCATCAAATATTTCTTCCATTTTGAATTTATAACTCACAATTATAGTATAGTATTTTTTTTATTTATTTTTATTTTATAAACTTTAGAATGTGTTCTTACATTGGGTTAGAATTTACAATCAACCTAACCACTAGCTAGTTTGAAATAGCCAAAATACTCCAATCCTCTTGTCGATTTTGAGGTTGTATGGGTTCGCAGTAAATTGAGGAAATGTCAACTCGTCGAACATGGTTTGATTGAGATTATTTCTTCCAAACATTGTGCAGGTCCCTAGTTTGTTATTGTTGGTATTTTTCATAATAATACAAGAAAAATATATAAAATAAATTAAATTGAAATGTTAAAATATTTTTATTTATTTATTAAAGGATGAAATACAGAATAAACGACATAACTAAATACAGAAATGAATTAGATTACATTACTAATAGAACAAATTATTAACATGGATAACTAAATATTAGAACTCATCTTTGTAAATATTGAAAAATTTAAGAACAAATGATAAGAAAAGAAGCAAACCGAAACCTGCCACTAGACGGTTTCTCTTAAACAGATTCACCGCCTCCCGATGGATGCTGGAGGTACGCTATTGTCTGTCTCCCAGGATACGATGGTCGAAACCAGTTAATATAGAAGCACCTTCTGAATGGTTTCAACGAACTTGACAATGGATGCACTTTCTCTAACAAGAACCAAAAAAGGAGCTAGCAAAAAAAGATATGAAATTTTTTCTTTAGTGTAAAAAATCATCTCTAACTTTTTATTTCAAAATACCATCTCCATTTTCCATAAAAAAATCTCTCCAAAATTATTCTACTAAGTTGGAGGGGAAAGACCCTTTTTATACTTGTAGGGAAAGGGTCTTAACTATGAAGGCTTCCATAAAACCTAGCATCAATGGCCATCAACTCTAGCCATTAAGGCTAAAGTTACAAAGGTGCAAAACTCCCATGTGCGTAATATGATCATCAACTCTATTATCAAAAGATGAGAGTTAAAAATGTTGAAAAACCTCCCTTGCATTATATATATATATAATGCTATTTAAATAATCCAACTAGATGGGTTCGCAAAATGGATACTAATATTGGGTCACAACCCAATCCAAGCCCAATTCTCAAATATATGCACAAGCTAAGCCCAACACAATATAGCTTAGCCCAAGCTCAAACTTAAGTCTAAGTCCAAGTCCAAACCAAACCCAGCACAAATACAAGCACAAGCGCAAGCACAAGCCTAAGCCCAGTCCAAACTAAGACTAACTTCAAATCTAAGCCCAACTTTTATTGTTGCCCACTTTATAAGACAATTCTCATTCACAACTCGATGGTTTCGGCCAATCATGTTTATATTGTAATCTTCTCACTTAAGAGAATACAAAACCACTCAAACCCACCTCAACCAGCAGTTGGGTCTCACTTTAATTTTGAATTAAAGTTGCCGAAAAATCATTATTTTTCAACAATCCCCCACATGAATAAAATTAACCGAAATAAAGAAAAACGGACAACGCTTAACAACAAAGACTTAAAGAGAGAGCGCACATGGTAACCCTACATTAGAAAAGATAGTGGTTGGCCTTGAACCATTCGTAGTAAAGCCTATTGGATTTACTAGTTGACTAGTGAACGTGATGTCTTGAGCTGTTCTACCGTTTGTGTAAACTGAGACAATAGACCTTACACAGGAGTCACTCTAACCATTGTTCTTGTTCTCAATGGTGTGTCCAGTTTGGCCTTGAAACACTAGCCTGGTTCAGTGAGTGTTTTTAAAGAATTCAGCCTCGTCAATTCTTAAAGAAGTGGCCCCACTTCACACTCACATAGGTGACCTGTATAAGGTATCTCGTTATACCACGGTTGACTATTCACAGCACTTAGGTCATTAAAAGCATCAACTTAACCTTCCACCCCACAAGGTATCACCGTATAAAGGAATGAGCAAGATGATTTACTTCTTCAGTGACTCATCCGTTATACGCAATTAGGTTGTCCCTTTGAACCTAGATCTTGGGATCTCCGATCAACTAGGTTAGGTTTTCCGTTCTGGTAACACTTGCTAAAGGCCTTAACTCTATTCATCTTGATGACTTCTTACTAACTCTCGATTTAACCCTTTGGGTAGTGGATCCGCAATATTGTCCGTAAACTTTACATAGTCTATAGTGGCAACACAAGAGAGTAATTGTAGTATGGAATTATGTCTTCGACGAAAATGTCTAAACCTTCCATTACACGTATTACTCTGTGCCCTACCAATACTTGATTAGTTGTCGCAGAGTATACAAAATTTCTAGCACAAGTTTTGATCAACATGAAATATTCTCAAGAAAACGACAAAGCTATTCAACTACTTCAGTAGCTTTATCTGAAGCACTGAACTCTGACTCCATCGTTGATCTCGTGATGCACATCTGCTTGGAAGATTTCCAAGACACGGTTGCACTTCTAAAAGTGAAAACAAGTCCACTAATGGACAAGATATCCAGTAGGCGCGCCTCCTAATACAACTGGATATCAAGTGTAATGTTATCCATAATCCCGATTATATCGTAAGTACCTTAGTCCTGCACAATCACCTTCTAAAGATAGGCGTTGGGATTACACGTGTATCTACTTAGCTTGCTAATTGAGTAGGCTATGCTAGGCCTTATATAACTCATCAGATACTTTAAACTTCCAATGACCTGAGAATATTCTAGTTGAAATACACTCTCACTATTATTCTTGGCCAAATGTAGACTCAAGTCTATCGGTGTCCTCGATACACTTGTATCTGATTTACTAAATTTCTCAAGTATCTTATTGACATAATGAGACTGAGAAAGTACAATACTACTAGATGTTCTGGTAATCTTAATATCCAGAATCACATTTGTAAGGCCTACACGTTTCATGTCAAACTTAGAGTTTAACAATTTCTTGATAATTCTAAACATCTCATCATTACTACTAATAATGAGTATGCCATCAACGTATAGACACAAAACGACATAACCTTTGTCAGTGTCTTTGACATATACACATTTGTCACATTCGTTGATTCTAAACCCATTCGACATCATAGTGTTGTCAAACTTCTCATGCCATTTCTTAGGAGCTTGCTTCAAACCATATAACAATTTGACAAACTTACAGACTTTCCCACATTGCCCTGGAGATAAAAACCCTTTCGAGTTGTTTAATAGATATTTATTCAATGAAATCTTCATATAGGAAAGCTATCTGAACATCCATCTTGATGTATATCTAGGCTTCGCACAATTGTAATCACACTCACCATAACTGGTGATCACGTATCAAAGTAATCCAGGCTTTCTCTTCGCAGGTATCCTTTGATAACAAGCCTACCTCATTGGCTTTCATTCACTTACATCCCAAGTCTTACTACCTATGCAAGATAAAGTTAAATTAATAACTTATTTCTAGAGAAATCACAGCTTCAAAGAAGCTTTTAGCCTCACAAGCCACCATATAGGTTTAAGAAGATTAGACAAAAGAACTTTAAAGTTCTAGCCTTTTAACATCTTCTATGCTCATCTCTTAAATCTAAATATTAGATTTGTCCACAAGAAAACTGATATGCACTACTTTATTGTGCATAACTGTTGACTATAAAGTCAACGGATTTTCAGGCCTATCATACCCGCTTGGGTTTAGGTATTGCCATCTTTTACATGACACCCGTACATTTGAAAAAATTATACTAAGGCTTTTGGCCTTCTCAAAAATTCATACAAGGTCTTTAACTAATTCCTTGTGTCACAATGATTATGAAACTCTCAAAAACCATATCACATAAAACATATTCCCAAACCATCATTAACCAAATTAGGCCTTTCTTGAATTCAAGGCACCAAACAAATTTGGTCCAACCTGTCACTCTGAAGTCAATAGCCTTACTATTATGAATCACAAACTTAGTGATATATAGTCTACTATTTAGAATTTCATAATATGGTCAATAGTCTTATCACTAGGAATCATTAATTTCTCATCATGTGATTAGTAGACTTTCCACTACTAGGAACTATAATATTTTAAATGTGATCAGTAGTCACTTTTATTACTAGGAATCATCATGTCTTGACATATGATCAGTAGCCTTTCCACTACTAAGAACCATCATGTCTTGACATATGATCAATAGTCTTTCCGTTACTAGGAACCATCACGTCTTAACATGTAATCAGTAATCTGTTTACTACCAGGAATTACAATCTCATAACTATGTAGCCAGTGGTCTAACACCTCCTAGGAACCACCAGTTTTCTATCTTTGTGATCAGTGATCTTATACTCACTAGGAGCCACCAATTCGAGAATATATATTTAGAATTATAAAAATTCAAAAAATACATTCACCCACCTTAATGGGTTGTCTTATCTTTGCTCTTAAGCAAAGTCACGTAGTAATCATACATGCTATAATTGACACAAGGACAACATACTAATTGCCTCTGATTCATTCAGAGATATTATCATGCAATCTTATGATTTCCTCTAATCACACTTGATCTCTCTAGATCTTCCTTTAAGAACCTTGCAAGGCTTCAGGTTGTTAGGTGGAATAACATTTTCTGTTGTCACCTCTTGAATCAATTTCTGAAAAATCACAATAGAATTTCATTATTCTATTTTTTCAAAAACTAAACTTAACAATAGTAAATCCCAAAGTCTGAAATTTAATTCAAAATTGATCTCACCACTTACCCTAGAATCAAACACGGTCAGGAAAGTTTCTAAGAAGACTAAAGGGGTCACACCGGTCCCACTTAAGACCCAGATAACTTTACACAAAACTTTCAAGAGCATGTTGACTCCTAATTCATGAGAAACAAATTTAGAATTAAGTTTTTTAGGGGACAAACTAGGTTAAAACGAACCAAGTTTACAAAACTTATAAGCAATTAAAATTTGCTATCAGAATTACACCACTCATAAAAGTTAACTGGTACTCCTGGAACTGAGCCTATTATTTCTGAATAAAGATCAAAAATATTTTAGCTAATGCTAAAATTTGGTTTCTTTTCCTAAAACAAAACACTTTGGAAATAATCAGATTATAATCAAAGACTTTCTCAAAATTTGTTTTCCTACCACTTTGGGAATAAAAAGATTAAACCCAAAGACTTCCTTTAACCACAAAGGTTTGAAACCAAATCTATCTTAGTTGCCATTTCTGAACAAATCAGAAATACTCTTTAGCTAGGGCTAAACTTTGGTTTCTATTACAGAAAACCAAAACACTTTGGAAATAATAAAATTAATCCCAAGGACTTTCTCTAAACCCGAAGATTTATAATTTTTTGCCTTTCCCATTTCCTTTTCACTATGGTGAAACTATTAAAAATTAAAAATTAAAACCACTACAAATGAAAATGGAAATGCAACTGTTACGATTACAAATTGTCTAAATCTGCAAAACAGAGTTCATAGTTGTATCTGGAATCATCTGTTCAGCCAAGAACACATTTCTCCACTTGTAATGCTTATCTTTGTATAAAACACATTACAAAACTCTATCATCGGTGTCGCTAAATCTCTATACTCACTGTTCATATACACACTTGGATACAAGACGAGTTAATGAACCAATAAAGTGAATATTACATAAGTAATTTCAGCTATAACTCACAATGTGTAATTCAAAGGCTATAGATGCGTTGCAGTTACTAGAATGTCATGAGTTTCGTGGCTATGAAACAACTACACATATAGGAATATTATGGTCATAATATTGGCAATCCAACCATGCAACTATGAGCAAATATAAATAACAATAGAGTTAAACTTCCACTTATCATTCCATGAATACAAAATATTTTGGAGTGATTTCCTTGATTACCCATCAAGACATGAAATAACTCACAATTGATACAACCAAAACTAAATAGAATGAATAAGAGTTAATATCATTACAATGCCAAGCTATACCACCACACAATAATGCAATATAATCATAAGCAATCACAGAATAAGGCCACTATTTTACGAAATTCTCTCCTAAAACAAACATGTTTGGAGATTATACTGTCAAAAACCTCTCGACTAGCCAAATCTCTTAACATTCTCAAAATCCAGCTCTTTGTTTTTCCAAAATTTAATTTATCAAATTAAATCGAAATTGTTTATCAAACTTGTAATATAACATATGAAACAATTCTCCACAATAAAGTGAATACTTAAATTCACAAGAATTCCGAAGGTCCAATATTATTCCTTATTCCACGCTTAGGTAATCCTGTTCAACATCAGTTAGTAGTCCAAAACTATTAGTTTCAATTTGTTTGTATTAGATATTATATATCTTGCTTTCGCATTTAGGTAAACTTGTAGAGAAAGTTAATTACAAAAGAAAACAAATCAAATAAATTAGTAATAATCTTAAGAAATAAAATTCTTATTTTATTTTTATGAACTCCTAGCAACTTAAGCACTAGCTATCAAATAATTCATGCAATAACATCTAATTAACATAAAATAAATTGCATGAATAAATTACTTGAAACAAACAACTCAAATTCTAATAACTCTAGGCAATTAAATTAATTTTAATTCTAAGAGTCACTAGAATAAAATTATAATAAAAACTAAATTGTTTTATCAAACCTATTTATAAAAATTTGTTTTAAAATTGTTGGTATTTTCCCATAATAATACAAGAAAAATATATAAAATAAATTAAATAGAAATGACAAAACAATTTTTTTATTAAAGGATGAAATACAAAATAAATGACACAACTAAATACATAAATGAATTAGATTACATTACTAATAGAACAAATTATTAACATGGATAACTAAAGATTAGAACTCATCTTTGTAACTAAATATTGAAGAATTTAAAAACAAATGACAAGAAAAGAAATAAACCGAAACCTGCACTAGACAGTTTCCTTAAAATAGATTCACCGCCTCCTGATGGACGGTGGAGGTATGCCGACATCTGTCTCCCAAGATATGAAGATCAAAACCAGCTAATATAGAAGCACCTTCTGAATAGTTTCGGCGAACTTGACAATGGATGCACTCTCTCTAATAAGAACCAAAAAATGGGCTAGCAAAAGAAGATAGGAAAATTTTTCTTTAGTGTAAAAAACCATCTCCAATTCTTATCTCAAAATATCATCTATATTTTCCATCAAAAATCTCACCAAAATTATTCTACTAAGTTGGAGGGGAAAGGCCCTTTTTATACTTGTAGGAAAGGGGTCTTAAGCATGAAGGCTACCACAAAACTTAGCATCAATGGCCATAAACTCTAGCCAATAGGGCTAAAGTTACAAAGGTGCAAAACTCCCATGTGCATAATATGATCATCAACTCCATTATCAAAAGATGAGAGTTACAAATGTTGAAAACCTCCATTGCATTATATATATATATATAATGCTATTTATATAATCCAACTAGATTGGTCGCAAAATGGATACTAATGTTGGGTCACAACCCAATCCAAGTCCAATTCTCAAACACACGCACAAGCTAAGCCCAACACAACATAGCTAAGCCAACACAACATAGCTTAGCCCAAGCTCAAAATTAAGTCCAAGTCCAAGACCAAGACCAAACCTAGCATATGCACAAGTACAAGTCTAGGCCCATTCCAAACTAAGACTAAGTTCAAATCTAAGTCCAACTTTTATTAATACCCACTTTATGAGACAATTCTTATTCACAACTCAATAGTTTCGGCCCATCATTTTTATATTGTAATCTTCTCACTTGAGAGAATACAAAACCAGTTAGGCCAATCTCAATCGGCGGTTAGGTCCCACTTTAATTTCGAATTAAAGTTGTCGAAAAACCATTATTTTCCAACAGTTACTTATTATTATTATTTTTGTTATGCAAGAACTGGTTCCAAACACATAATAAACAATAACAAGAATAACAAGAACACACACAAGTGCAAGATATACGTGGTTCGGCAAGATAACTACGTCTACGGTGGAGAAACGATCAAATCCACTATACACAATAAGGATTACAAAACACTCTCCGGCTCTCTCTGCTTTTCTCTAAACCTAAAACGTATACATTGATACAATATATATAGGGTAAAGTTTATGGGGCTGAAACTAACATTATAGGCCCATAAACATGCGGGAGGTCCCACCCCCGAACTGAAAGTTCAATAAATACAAGACACCTCATAACGATTTTTTTCATAGGCAAATTCAAAATCCAAAAAAGTAGTTTAATTAGAAGTATCATTTGAGCCAAGCGGTGGTGGAGCTCTAAAGTTGTAAATCATATGCTGTTGGCACCATAAATAAATAATTTTATTAATAGTTATTATTTATA
>JAPPVO010007878.1:0-31369 GCA_030407325.1 Camellia japonica
ATACGCTGAGAGGTCCTTTTGTCGTTCCCTTCTCTCGTGCCGGCCCCCCTCTCGCGTGTACTACCTGAGAGGTCCTTTTGTCGTTCCCTCTCTCGCGTGTACTACGCTGAGAGGTCTTTTGTCGTTCCCCTCTCGCGTGTACTACGCTGAGAGGTCTTTTGTCTTTCCCTCTCGCGTTGTAACTCGCTGATAGCTTTTTGTTTCCTCTCTCGCGTGTACTACGCTGAGAGGCTTCTTTTGTTTCCTCTCTCGCGTGTGCTACGTTGAGAGGTTTCGCCCGGTCTAGGAGACCTTAAATCCTCGGGAGGTGCAAGACCTTCGGTGCATTGGGGTGCACCCCATCGCATTTGGCATGCATCATATCGCACTATCTTGTGCACTCGCGTTGTCTAACGCATCGCGCTATCTTGCGCATCACATTGCATTTGGCATGCATTCAATCGCACTGTTTTGTGCACTCGCGTTGTCTAACGCATCGCGCTATCTTGCGCACCCCATCGCATTTGGCATGCATTCAATCGCGCTGTTTTGTGCACTTGCGTTGTCTAACGCATCGCGCTATTTTGCGCAGCGCACTATCTTGCGCATTACATTTCATTCGCGCTATTTTGCGCATCGCGCCGTTTGGCGCACCCCCTTTGTATTGTCTTGCATCTTGAGGCACGCGTACCTCATTGCACTCCATTTTCTATCTTTTGGGGCACGCGTACCTCATCGCACTTCATTTCTCATTCGCATCGACGTGCATGCCTCATTTACATTGGCATGCGTGTCTCACATGTGTTGTGCACCATTTGGCACACCACGGTCCGGCGGGACCTTAAACACGCCCGATCTAGGAGACCTTAAATCCTCGGGAGGTGCAAGACCTTCGGTGCATTAAGGTGCACCTCATTGCATTTGGCATGCGTTACATCGCACTATTTTGTATACCTCACATGCATTATCATGCATTGCCCCAAAGCCCGATCCGGCGGGACCAAAAACATGCCCGGTTAGGAGACCTTAAATCCTCGGAGGGTGCAAGACCCTCGGTACATTGTAGTGTACCATTCATCGCATTTGGCACGCATTCATTGAGCGCGCTCTTTTGCGCGCCACACTTGCATTTTCATGCATTGCATTGTAAATATCGCATTGTCATGCATCATCGTAGGTAGCGCATATGTCATGCATTTCAAAAAACAAAAAAATCAAAAAAAAAAATATCATGCATCATTTGCATTTCAAAAAAAAAAACGACATGCATTGTCATGCATTGCATCCTGGTCTAGGAGACCTTAAATCCTCTGAAGGTGCAATTCCTTTGGTGTTTGTCGTGCCCGAACGACTTCCGTGCTTGCGGTGAGTTCCTAGGAGACCAACGGGGACGGTGAAAACTAGAGTTTGAATGGCTTATGCCTAGAACGTAAAGGTTCGGGATTTCCGAGACTAAAGTCTGGTTTAAATACCCAGGGGGTGTACCCTCGGCTTGAACCTGTATGGAAGCCCCATAGGTTGAGGTAATGTGTTTACGCCTCAATTCTGGATACTGAACCAACCTAGTATACCATCCCGTTGGAAGAATAGGGAAAACTGCAATCATGGTCATTGCATCATCTGCATTGTCATGCATTCCATCCATTCCATTGTAGATAGTGCATTATAGGTTGCATGCATTTCATTGCATTGCCTCCATCCATGGCTTGCACCTTTCCAGGTTGAGCTTGGTCTGGTATGTGCCCCTACTTTTCACGTCGAAGCACAGTTTTTGTGTACGCGCCTATTCCTTGATGAGCTTGGTTTGAGGGTTGCGGCACATTTTCTGTGTTAGACGCGGTTCGTATGCGTACATGCCTTTCCTAGGCAAGATTCGGTTTGGCCCGCGTGCCATATCCACTGTATCCATTCCATTGCATGCATTTCATTGCATCACTTCCATCTATGGCTTGCGCCTTTCCAGGTTGAGCTTGGTCTGGTATGTGCCCCTACTTTTCACGTCGAAGCACAGTTTTTGTGTACGCACCTATTCCTTGATGAGCTTGGTTTGAGGGTTGCGGCACATTTTCTGTGTTAGACGCGGTTTGTATGCGTACATGCCTTTCCTAGGCAAGATTCGGTTTGGCCCGCGTGCCATATCCATTGTATCCATTTCCATTACATTGTAGTGTAATTATTGCGTCCGGCATTAGGATCATTATTCCCTCCTCAGCGGGTCGTTTCCCCACTTATGTCATTCCACCCAATACTTGTTCTTGTGTCCGTGCGAAGTACTCATAGATCAGACATCGTTCTATGGGAGACGGACTTGTTACCCCCTCAATCTATTTGACATTCGTGTGGTTTCGAACCGCTCATGATTGAATCATGATTCAATTGCCTGCATGTAGTTTGCATTGCATATAGTTTCAATTGCATGGCATATCATTTGCATTATTTATACATAGTTTTGTATATTTTGCATATCATTTTGCATTCATCATTTGCATTATCATGCATATTGCTAACAATATTGCACCTGCTAAGTTTGCTTTCTTGCAGGCACGATATTGTATGTACGGCTCATTTGAGGCCGGTGCAACCGGACGAGCCGCACAGGTATTGTATCCTCCGAGTGAGACGTATCGGAATTGCATAATTCTCTTACATCCTTTCTGCATTGTAGTGTAGTTTGGCGTATGCTAGCTTATAACTGTCGCATGTGTGCTCGTTACAGCTTTCTTTGCATGATCATAAGTTATGCTCGGCCTTTTGCATCGTCAGTTGCATCTTGCCCCGCCTACGGGCGCATACCTTATCTGCGGCTTGTATGCCTGTGCCTGAACTACGCTGGTTTGATTCCTAAGGGATACGTAGGCAGCTTGCGAGTTCAACCATTTGCGCTTTGTATGTTTGTCCAAGTCTTCGGCCTTGTCAAAAATGGGTCGTCTCTGGGCTTTGACATTCACTCCCGTCATTGTTATGACTTTCGAGTTCTGTCAAAGAGGGGCAACTGTAGACACCCCATTTTTGACCGTCCTCAAGACTTGGACGTCACCGTTGGAACACTCGGTGATTATCCATGTTTGCGTCCGTTTGGAATTCCCGGAGTTCTCGGCTCACGCGCCTTGCCTCAGGACTTCCGAACTCGACCGTTTTGTGTTTGGTTTTGCACCAAACACTTGTGTTTTGCCTTGGAAGGGCAGGGAATGCTTTGTGAGGCATCCCCACATACCACCGGCTGTGGCTAGAGGCCACCGGCTGGCTGTGTTGCCATCGGCACTTTATTGTGCCGACCGGCACTCTTTTGTGCCGACCGGCACTAAGTTTTGTCAAAATGACACTCTTTGCCGGCCGGACACTGTGCAGTTGCTTTTTGAGATATTTTCAGACAGCTGTATAGTTTTGGTTCCCCTCCATACACGTGTATGGAGGGATGACCCTCTTAGTTAGCTTAGCTTGTATGCTTTGCAAGCTTTGCTTGCCTAGAAGAGGACCACTCCTCTTTTGGCTTAGGGTTACAAAATTTTAGACATTTTAGACAGGCCAAGCTCTGGTTTTTAGGGTTAGGATAGATACACATCCTATCTCTCTTCCTCTCTTGTTTTGTACACTAGGTGTTTGTGTCATACTTTTGCTCACCAACACCTAGTGTTTCACCTTCCTTGGGTTCTTGAAGGTCCAGAGGTTTTTTGGAGCTTTGGAGCTGGTTTGGTGCTCAAGGAAACCAACACATCCCCATTGTTGAAGAGGTCTACAAGGGTGAGCCAACTAGTCTTTTTTTTCCCCATTCTTGCACTCCATTTCTACTTGCTTTAGAACTGTTTTTGTGCTTAGTGATAACACATAAAAGTTCTGCTTTTAAGCCTCTTTATTGTTTATTAAGAGTGTTTTGTGGTTTGAGCAAGTTTGACCACCCTTAGGCCTTGAAAAGGCCTTCTTTGTGCCATTTTGTGAGAGATCCGAGACTTTGGTGTTAGGATCTCTTCACCACTGAAATCTTGAGGGATTTCAATGGTGAAGATGATGCCTTAGAGTCTCAAGAAGGAGAGGACCACCCCTCTCCTTGATGTCCTTGAAAAGGACAAGATTTGGCTTCTTGAGGGAGCTTGTGCTTAAGTGTGTGTTGAGCATGTTTGGTTTGTTTTTCATGCTTATATTGCCATGATATAACATGTTTCTAAGTTGGTTTAGGTCCCTTATGCATGCTTAGCATAGTTGCCTTGTAATGCCTTTTGATCCTCTAACATGCCTAGGTTGTATGCCTTAGCTTCTAGCATGTTTTAGGCTTGCATTTGTGAAGTTTTTGTGCTCATATTTCCATGTTTTAGGTCTGTCTCATGTTATTTGAGCCAACCATAGCATGTTTAATATAGCCTCTTTGCATTGGGCTTGTTGGCCTTAAGAGTATGAGTGTGTAGCATGCCTTGCTTGCTTCATTTTTGACGGTTTGGAACCATTTTGCATGCTATTTCAGTCCTTCATACATGTTTGTTTGATTGCTTAGCATGCCTCTTTAATGCTTTAAGAGTATGTGTTAAATGCTCCATGTTTGGCTTTAATGCATGCCTTTGGATTCATGTCATCTAGATGCCATCTAGGTGGTCCTTTAGGCTTAGTTTTATGTGTTAAAACTCTGTTTTTAAGTGTTTAAGTATTGCCATGTGTGGTTGTGCTAAGTGTGGTTCAAAGCCTCATCGATTTGCTTTGAACCTTAGACCATTTGCATGCTTTGTTTGGCTTGTTTTGTTGCATGATTTGGCATCATGTTTTGCATGATTTTCAGAGCTTTACAATGTGTGTTTATTGTCCTTGTTTGGTATCTCCAAGTGTGCTTGGGGGTTGCCATGTTTATGCCTTGGGTTTGGACCATAACACTTGCATGCGTGTGTGTATGTTTAGTCTCCATTTCTAGGCACTTTGGCCACTGATTTTAGGCCAATTAGGAGTAGTCTAATTCATGTTTTAGTCCACTCCATTGCTTGGTTTATATGCCTCTTTGCTTAGGTTGTATGCCTAACATGTTTAGCTTGCTCGCATTGTTCATGTTGCATGCTAGATAACATGCTTAGAGTTGCATTGCATAAGCATACATGTTTGGCCTCTTGAGATGAAAATGATAGAGGTTTGGCACCCTTTCATGTTTACTTGGTTTGCATGCATTTGAAAGTGAAGTTGCATCCTTGGTTCCTTGGGCCATCATGCATGGAAATGCGCGATTGGTGGTCCGGGAATCGAGGCACATGCCCCCTTGAGTCAAAAACATGATAAGGGGTGTGTATAGTGCATAAATATCTTGAATCACATTGCCATGCATGTTGTTGTCCTCTGCTGCTGTGAGTTGCAGGTTTTGCAGGCATTTTGTGCCGACCGGCACTGTTTAGTGCCGACCGGCAGTCATTTGGCAGCCGATGGATGAGTCTAGTGCCGGTGGCCTCCTCCTTCAGCCGGTGGTGTCCTACCCCAGCCGGTGGTACTCCCCAGTTCCCTGAGAGGTACTTCTGGGACTTTGGCAATTTTCTGAGGAGGAGAGCAGAGGAAACAGAGGCAATCCGTGCATGGCAGTGCGGTTCCGAGCCAGTCCCGAGCGCGTGTTGCATCCGGTCCTCATCCCGAGGCGGTTTTACTGCTTTAATTAGATTAATTAATTTATTTGATTAATTTAGTGAAATTTGTAATATTTTAATTAGTCTGCGTAGTTAATTAATTTGTATATTCTTTTGGTCCCTCCGAGTGAGGACGTGTTTGTAATAAGTGTGTGTGAGTGGGTGTATGTCTTCCAATCCCCATTTCTTTCTTCCCTTTTATTTACCGGCTTACGATGGTAGATTAGGGCACGTTTATTTTAGCATACCTTATGCAATGCGTGCGTGCATCCATGCATTTGTTAACATGCACCGGGCTCGGTACATCATACAAACTGCATTGTATTTCAATTTCCAAATTGAATACGTGATAGTTGTAGCATTTCACGTGCCATGTCTAGGATAGCCGAGCCTGCCTAGATTACAACTTTGCATGTGTTGCATTAGACATTTCAGTATGCTTAGGTCCATGCATGGATTTCTGACAAGCTTCTGTTTTGGCACGGAGTACGATGTAAGTATTTTACGCTTTAGCATACCACATGCGTGTGAATGCTAACATGACAGTATGCTTACCATGCGGCTAAGTGCTTATGTGAGATAAAATGTTTGAATGCCTGTGGGTGGAGGTTGGATTGCTTGAGTTGGGAAAACTCATTGAAATCCGTGTTTTAGCCTACTTACGAGTAGCAAATTCCAAAGCATTTTCAAAGAAAACGGGTATGCAATGCTTATTTCCAAATTAGGCAATCTAGTCTATACTTGTTTGCTATGCGCATAACATAGTAATTCTAGGCTAATAATTGGAATAAGAGCATGTAATGTTTTCAAAATCGGATATCACGGTTAGTAGAGGCCGGTCTTCGGACCGGGCGAAAGGGGGTGCTCATAGCTGACCTTCCCCGATCGTACCCAAGCTCCCGAGCCAAGACATTTGGTGATGACGGACACGTGGCCTTCGGCACCGAGTCAGGGTTTCCTAAATTCCCCATTAAAAATATTTAGGTGGCGACTCTGTAATCTGGCAAAGCAGTCCATGTTTGGCACTACTTTTCAAAAAATCTGTTTTTCTTCAAAACGATTTGCCAGAGTTGGACTCTTTGGTTCAGATTTAGAACCGCAACAAACACAAAAAGGAGAGTTCGAACTGTAGTGAGGTCCCCCGCGGGCGGTGTTACAGTTGCTTTGACTGGATGAATTTTAGTGTTGGAATAATATTGTCATAATTCTTCAGTTGATTATATCATTAAATGACTTCCACCACGTGAAGGTGACACTCTACCCATCTTCCAAAATATAGTGCACTTTTGTTCCAAAATGGTGAATTTAGATATCGAAAGTTGAGAGGGAGATTTTCACCGGATTGGTGGGTCAGGCAAAGCCCATCAAGGCCTAGCCTTAGCAATCTAGCAATACCAGGATATTTCACGCTTGGATTATAGCACTAGTGTTGGGCCGGGCAAAGCCCGTCAAGGTTGAGCATTTGCAACCTAGTAGAGTGATATAGCCACACTTGGGGCCTAGCATACGCTTGGGCTGGGCAAAAGCATCCCAAGGTTTGTTGAGTGTGATAAGAAGTACTATTAAGCTAGAGTAGGCTTCTTACCTGCATATTATAAATTTAGTGATGGAAATGTGCCTCGTCACCTAATTGAATCTATGAGTGATGCAAGTTAGTAAAAGATTATATAAGATTCATGTTTGTTATGCTTTAAGTACAACAAACAAGTATTATTAGTGATGATTTTTTTTATTTTAGTTTTGATCAGTGAAGTTTAATGATTAGTTGTTAGATTAGCACTTAGGGGAGCTGAACTTAAGCTCTCTCCTTGTAAGACTTAGGTGGTGTTTGGTTGGAGGGATTCAACCATGGGATAGGATTCCAAATCCAGTGGATGGAATAGTCCATTGTTTGATTCAAATTTTTTACACCGGACTATTAATCCCAAATCTATTGCCCAATCTCCAATCTTCATTCAGGTTTGAAACTTATTATACATCTTTGATTTTGTTTGCTATTTATTTTTTATTTCGATTTTGATTGTTCAATTTGAGGGATTTAGAGATTTTTTTGTATGATATTGTCTTTCCCTTTGATTATTTTTTCATTTTGATATGAGGGATTATTTTTGCTTGTTCTAATTTTTTTGTCAGTCTTATTTTTCATTCATTTCTTATATTTTTTTATTATATATATATATACTTCGATGTTCTGTGGCCATTGGGTCTTGGTTTAGTCTGTGTTTTTATTTATTATGTACCTTGATCTTTGGTAGATGGAAAGAAAGAACTATTATATTATTTAAAATTCTTGCAGCCCTTTTTTTGCTCTTTTTTTCTTTGAAAAAAGAAAAATCTATGCTCAGTGTTTTATTTATTTATTTATATATATATATATATATATTTACTTAGATGTTCTATGGTCATTGGGTCTTGGTTTGGTGCTCCGTTTATTTATTTATTTATTTTTTATGTACCTTGGATCTATGGTCGATGGAAAGAAAGAACAATTATATTATTTAAAATTCTTACAATCCATTTTTAGCTCTGTTTTTTGTTTAAAGAAAGAAAAATCTATGCTCTATTTTTTTTTTTTTTTTTTGTGTGTGTGTGTGTACAGAATGAAAAATCTATGCTCTGTTTGCAGAGAAAAAAATCTTATCATCTTTACATGTATCCTGATAATTGATCAAGTATTAGTTATTCAGTAGCTCTCCATATGCTGTTGATTTTCTATGGGATGCATTTTTAATGCTGCTTGGTGCATGATTTATGGAATGACAATAGGGAGTAGCACATATGAGTTTCTGGTCTGTTGTTTTTTTTTTTTTTTAACTGATGTTTCAGTTAGTATGGGTTCTTGAAGGACTAAATATGGATATATATCTATGTTGTATATACTCAGATTGAACATCAAATAGAGCAATTAGATTCATGTGTTTGAATTTCTGCTTATTATTAGGATTACTTTTATAACATCAATTTATTTCTCTTTTTTTTTTTATAAAAAAAAAAAATCATATTGACCTGATATTTAATCAGATACTTTTACTTTGTTTTTAAAAAAAAGGATAGAAATTGAAAGTCATAATTCTATTGTTAATGATTTTTTAATTTTTGTGGATTGTAAACATTTGTTGAGTGTAATTAATTGTTTATGATTTGTTGTTATGTTCTCTCCCTTCTTCAATTTATTTGTTATTCTAAATGGTTTCTTGTGTATAGAGATGGATCAGAATATCAAT
Source organism: Camellia japonica (assembly GCA_030407325.1). Lineage (NCBI taxonomy): Eukaryota > Viridiplantae > Streptophyta > Magnoliopsida > Ericales > Theaceae > Camellia > Camellia japonica. The sequence goes on from JAPPVO010007878.1 coordinate 8,789, forward strand.
GATTTTGACGATGAGCTTGAATTATACATACTGTTGCAAGTTGTAATGCAAGAACTACATGCCTTATGTGCCGTAGCTTTTGTTGCGAGGTTGTCTTAAAGAAAGTATTTATCTAAGTATCCCCATAACCTTATTAGAGGGCCCAATCGATTGCAAAAACAAATGGAGAGACTGTTAGTCGATATTTCAATGATGTCTTAAAGGCTGTGTTTACAAGCCAACTTATTGGTCACACCAGATCTTATAATTTGAAGATCCAAGATGGAATTGCTTCCTGGTAATGGATTTTGTAAAAAATTGGTGACATTGCATTACTTTATTATTTATTTTATTAAAAGTTTTTTACAACCAAAAAAAAAAAAAAATCCTTATTGTTATAATGTCTATTGAATTGGTTTGTTTATAATTGTCTTGGAGCACTTGATGGCACCTATATTAAAGTTCGTGTACCTGTGGTTCATGAAGCAATGTAGAGGACAAGAAAATGAGGGATTGCTGCTAATGTTTTGGGAGTTTGCTCCCAAGACATGAATTTCATGTGTTGCTGGGGTGGGAAGGGTCAGTGCCGACTCTAGGGTTTTGAGAGATGCAATCAATCGAAGATAGGGAATACTTTTTGGGCATGATTTGATGTCTATGGTAGGGAATGCTTTTTTTTAAGTCTATTATAAGCTTGTTGATAGACTTAATTATTGCTTCTTTTTTTGAGAAACAACAAAATTTTATTAAAACGGAAAAGAGAGAGAACAAGAAGTCCTCTTACAAGGAGAGAAAAAAGAAAAAGAAAAAGAAAAAGCAAACCAATCACAAGACTCCAAACACTAAGAATGGCAAACAGCAGCCTAATCCCTAGAAATAAAAAACAAAGGGACTCCTTTAAAAGGAGGAGATACAAAAGCCCAAAAAGAAGCCAAATATTCAGCCCTATCCCACAAGGCCTCTACATTTGCTACCTTGTCCTCAAAAATCCGAGCATTTCTCTCCATCCATAAACAAAGGGACTTAATTATTGCTTCTTTTGTGTACAAGCACCTGTATTTTGTTAACTACAATTGGGATGCTTTTTATATATTTGGTTATGTAATGAATATTAATTTAACATGTTGAATGCTAACTCTTATCCTACCTTTTTATATATTTAGTTATGTAATGAATATTAATGTGATGCGTTCAATGATAACTTTTATCTTACTGTTTTATTTTCATTAGGACATTTGGGTAATATATTGTTTGTATTATGTTGTTCCATATCTCAAAAAAAAAAAAAAACATACACACACATTTGTGGTGTTCCAAATTCAGTGTTGGGTTTGCTTTGAAGCCAAAAAAATTCATATTTGGTGCATTCATGGTATTAATTATACATAGTAAAGTAAAATAAAATTTAAAAATCTCAACTACAAATTAAAATAAATTTATGTAATTTTTACAAATATTTTATTTATTTAACTTTTTAAAAGTTTTAGTAAAAAAAATTAATAAAATATATAGCTCAGATTTGATATTCTAATTATTTAGTAAACAATTCAAAAGGATAAAATAGTCTTTTGAGCATTTATCTTTCTCCATAATATCCAAAGAAACATAAGATTGAATAGAATAGTTTAATCTAGACATTTAATTCCATGACTAAACAAACATAGGATACAAATGCAGTCCAACTAAATAGTCCAGGGACAATGTATCTCTGGACTAACAGTTCGGTAGATTACCATTCTCTCTTATCCAGTCCGTTCAAACAAACACACCCTTAGACTATGTTTGTTTGGTCTCTTGGGTGGTGGGATTGAATTAATAATCTTGTAAGTCCCACCAAACCCATGTTTGATTGTACTACCTGCTAAAGGATTATGAGTCCTATGATGAGACTACCAATCTTAGTTGGGGGTAGGATTAGCATATCCAGGGAGGGGTATGATTGTTAAACGAATCCCCTTGGATTGAAACAAAATGTCTATTTTTCTCTCTACTTATCAAACACAATAAAATCTCTTTTTTTATGCAATAAAGACTTCTACGTAATTTTATAAATTTAATCTCAACTAACTAATAACTACAGCACTACTCCTATTTCACTGAGTGGAAACTAAGATCTTCCCTTAAGAGAAACTTGACAGTCAAACGCTAGCCACACATGTTACAATCCCATAGCTAGCAACGATGAAAGTTGGTCCAAAAATTTTCAATTATCTTGGCAATCAAATATATGAAGGAGAAGATTCTAATGAAAGACCTGATTTGCCATGCAGTTGTTGTAGACGGTTGCAGTAAAGTAAAGTTTAGAAATTTTTTCATATTTTTAGAAATCACAGGTCTAAATTGGAGTTATAATGAATTTTTAAGAATCTCCCTTCACATGGTGAATGAAAGAAAAGTTGGACACTTGTATTCAGTGGCAGAGCCATGGCTCGGTCATTGGGGGTCAAAAAGGAGACATCGGGACTAGTTTAGTTTAGTCAAGTGGGTAGAAGCGAGTTTAAACAGTTTAAATAATTATTAAAACTAGTAATAGTTTAGTCAGATGGTTTAGTGAGTTTAAATAGCTAAAATAATTATTAAAACTAGTAAATCAATATTAGAGATTTTATAAGTGTGTAATTAGGCTCAGCTCAATTATATTAATATTTATTAATTAATTAATTACACTTGTCTGAGCTATATTAATAGACATTAATTAATTAATTACACTTGTGTGAGTAACTTCTGACTAACAAGAATATTTGTTAGGAGTTGGTTCATGTTTGTAATTGTCTTTAAGTGGATATGCTATGATATAATTTTAAATTCTCATACTAATTTTTTTTTTTTCCCTCACTGGCTTTGTTGTTTCTCTGCTTTTCAACATTATCATGAAATGAGGCCAGGTTTTTCTGTGGTTCTTTGGTCCTATTTTTATGAGATATGGTTATAGTGGTTGTTTCATTTTGTGCTATAAATATACCGTATTTGTAGTGGAGCACACTTAAAAGTTTTTGAGCATATTCAGGGTGCAAATTAGGATTTTGTTCTTTCACAAACAAGTGCGGCAAGGCCATCTTACTGTCTCTCCCAGAACTCTATGGTAGTATTCTAATGCATATAATGAGATATTCAATTTATAGTGGCACTGATGTGGTATGCATGCTTGCATTATTAGGGTGCATTTGTGAATTAGTGTAACCTATGTGCAAATTATAAGTTAGATGAAACTTCTAGATATCTTGTGAAAGGTTTTTTTTATATCAAAGATGTAAATGCTCAACGACATTGTTTAATAGAAAAAACTAGTTTTTTTTTTTTTTAATTCTCTTTTTGCTATGTTGGGCTATAAGGGTTTGTCATTCAGCATACACCTTCTATTTGTAGACATACTTCGCAGGATTTTTTGTTTTTTTATTAACAACAATACATGTTCATTTCAATTTTGTCCATCTGCTTCTCTCATTAACTGACTGTGATGCAATTCATGTATGATAATTTTCTGTGGATATTTGAAGATTTTTGCTGTTGATTGTTGGCATTAGTTTTCTGATATCCAGTACAGTAAGTTGGATTCTTTTATGCTGTGTTTGGTTGGGGGATTTGAGGAGGGATTTGGAAAGGGAAATGGAAAAGGTAGGTGAAATGAGAATAAACTATGCCTAAATTTCACATAGTTTCACACACCTTTTCCCTTTCCCTTTCCAAATCCCTCCCCAAATCCTCCAACCAAACACAGCATTAATTAACTGGCATTTCTTGTAATTGTAGGAGAGAGTGTCATGATTTTACAAAGTGAGCTAAAAAACCAAAGAAAACTTGTGAGGAGCTTGAAAAAGAAATCTCTTTGGGCTAGGAGTTTGGAGGAGGTACATAATTGTGCATCACTTTTATTTATCAATTGGCTGAAAATGCAAAAGTATTGATGATCTTCAAGATGGATTGGATTTCTTGATCTGTTTCTATAATTTAATCTTGAAGCGATTTTTTGCTATAAATCAAGGGTCTTTTCTGTCAATAGTTGATTTAATCTTCTTTCCATCTCTGGAACTGACATTCTGCTGCCTTTCTTGATGCGGATGGCAGTGTGTAAATATGTTGGATTCTATTCGTTAATTGTTCCACAGGATATGGTGCAATGAACGCATTTCTGCTGTTTTGAAGTTAACAGTCAAAACTTCTTTTAACCTATATATTTTTTGTAGGTCGTGGAGAAGCTTGTTGATATTGTTACTTTCCTACATCAAGACATCTCAGAAGCATTTGAAGATAATGGTATGAACAACATAGTACTAAATACAAAGTAATCAATATTAATTGCATGAATTGATATATTTAAATATATATATATATATATATATCAACCACTGTCATAGTTTGCTTTTACAGTTTTTTTTCTTGAAACAAGCCCCTTCGCCTGCCTTCATCTGTTCCATCACATGTTTCCTCATTTGGTATCTCATAATTTGTAATGGCCAAATAAATGATAATTTAAAACAGAACATGTAGACTCATTTTATGCACCTAAACAATGACATGGGGTCATTGAATGCCCATGCACACTAGAAGAATATTTCACTTGAGCCTCAAAATTTCGTTTAGCAAATGCAACACACCAGCGAATCTGCTATCTGTTTCCCAATTCTAATTGGTTGTACAAGACATTTACTGTTATCATTTAGCAACCAGGCCTTCAGATTGTGATTTTGTGTCCTAGTTGGTCACTAAAGTGTATTTGGTATTTATATTCACTTTTCATTGTGCAGTCATTTCATGGCAGGTTTAGTTTTGGTTGGCACAGAGCGTGATAACAAACCTGAAAGACTAGGTGTAGCCGGTCTTGCACTGCACTATGCCAACTTAATCAATCAGATAGACAACATTGTAAGTTTAACTCTTTCTTGTATTTTATTGGTAATACTTTTCATAGGGTAAATTACACTGGCTAGCCTGATCTTTGGTGAAACTACACATGCTATCCCTTGTGTTCTGGAAATTACAGTGACCTCTCCCACACTACTGCTTGTTTGCAAGTAACAGTGTTAATTTAGTTTGTTCAGTTATGCATGCTATTGCCCTTAGTTTTTTTACAACATAATTTAATTTAAATATAATAATTTTGGGCAAAGTCAATAAATACACATTCTTCCACCACCAAACCACCACAAAAGTTAATTAAAAAATGTATATTTTTATTTATTTGCTTGATAAAGACTTGGACCAAATTTATCAAGGGCAGAGTAGGCATTTTAATAATTTATCACATGTCATCATCATAATATGTTTATGTCACTAGTGGTAGGTGGGAATTTTTTTTGAAGTCTTTTTTTTTTTAAATTAATTTATTACAGAAGTTTTTGCTTGAAAGAGTGTAATTTTCTGAACACGAGGGGCTGCAGGTATGTTATTGATAAACCTCAGGGGTGTTGGCATAGTTGGCTTTTTAGTTATTTTTGCCTGGCTAAAAAAATTATATTTGGGAAGTTGGTTGGTTTTTTTTTTTTTTTTTTGTAGTTAATTTGATGGTTGTGAGAGAAAAAGTGAAATAATTGTGGTTTGGATGTAACATTTTGTCTTATTGACTATTTTAACCTATTTTTTCATCGACTATTTTAGCCAAAAAAGCCATTGCTGAAGAGGGCCATAATTTACCCTTTTTCCATATAGATGGTGTTGCATAACCAAATTTATGTTGATTTTCAAATACAAGTTTTTTTTTTTAGGCATCTCGGCCTACCTCCCTCCTAACATGAGAGACCAACTATATCATGGGTATCCAAACAGTGTCAAGATTGCTTTACGTTCTCAGTGCCAAACAATTGATACCAAGGAGGAGGTATGCCTTAAATAGAATAGTGTAGTTCCTGTAACGCTTTGCATGCTTGTTTCCATGGACTTCTTTAAATGATTCAATTTGTATTCTTTAAGTGTACAAATGCAATGTGTGTATTTACATAAGTAATTTAGGCACTTCAACTTTTGGCCTTCATGCTGCTTACAATTCCTCAAATTAAAGCTGAAATAGAGAAGACACTCCAATGGCTTGTTCCGGTGGCTACAAATACTTCCAAGTATGTTGAATGGGATTGTTTAATGAATCTGTCAGCTTTGTGCTTTGCCTATGCTTGAATTTGAAATCCATTAATATTTTCCTGCTCAAGCTTTTAGCTGCCATAATATGGTCATACATGTATTTACATCTTTTTTCCTTTTTATTTGGCTGATAGGGCTCATCAAGGTTTTGGGTGGGTTGGAGAGTGGGCGAACACCTGGTTAGTTATTCGCCTTTCTCTTAGTGCTCATATTTTCATTTTCGTCAACACTGACATTTAGCTGCACGTGTTCTTTTCTTGCAGTAATGAGTTTGCCAAGTAGGGGGTATAGTGACCCCGGTCTTTTCCCTTTTGATTATTGTATCCGGACTATGTTTCGTAGATTCCATTGTTGTGTTATTGTCGTTGTCATCCTTTAATTCTATTTGATTGAGTTTTAGGATGTGTTGGGAGTGTTTCGAACAATTGGGTTGAGCCTTGGTCTAGATGTTGGTTGCCCAGTTTTTAGCCTTTCCGCTCGAGCGGACATTTCTGCACTCGAGCGGGGTTTACACTCTTCCAGCATTTTTTTGGTCCCTGTAAAACTTCTGCAGGTGAGAGTTCTACGCTCGAGCGGGTTTTTATACGCTCGAGCGGGTTGAGCTCGAGCGGTATTGTTGGCGCTCGAGCGGGTAGTGTGTTCTCCGCGTGGGTTCTGGAATGGGGGAATCTACGCTCGAGCGGTTACCATTGAGCTCGAGCGGACCTTGTTTTTGTTCTTTACGCTCGAGCGGTGTGTTGTACGCTCGAGCGGACCTGTTCAGTTTATATAGGCAGCAGCGGGTTTTAATCAGTTTTTCATCTCCTTTCAGATTCCAAACCCTAGATTACGAGTCTCTCTCTCCCTACTCATCTTCTCTCTTAGGATTGATCTATTTAGAGTGTGTATCTACACTAGTTCCTTCATTAAAAAGGTAGAGGAGAGTGAGGGCTACATTTTAATCTGAGAAATTGTTGGTTTGGAGCACTTTGGAGTTTTGGGCATCATCTTCATCTTCTCTTTTTTTGAGTTATTTCTTCGAGGTAGGGATTTCCTACTCCATTTATACGCTTTAATCCTAAGTGTTGGTATTTTGGTATGTGGGGGTAGTTTGGTAATTTTGGGAGAAACCTTAGGGTTTTGGCTTAGATTAATCTGTATAATTAATTTAAGGGAAAAATGTGGAATTGGGTTTAATTCATGAAGTTGGGGAAATTATGAGATTAATGATATAGTTGGGTAGTTTAAATACTTACCTATGAGAATGTTGATTTTACATTCATTGTTGTATTTATTTCTTGTTTAGAAATAACTGTTTTGGGCTATCGGTGGAGGATAGTCATGATTGTTGTAGACCTTGCATGTGGCTTAGGTATAACTGGAATTAAGTCACTTATGTTGACTGTTGAATTAATACAGAACATTACTTGTATTGATTATGTGTTGTATATGGCAATTGTGTGTTTCATTGCATATGCATGTTGTTTGGAGAAGATAGGGGATGAACTCCACGGTTTAGGGGAAGATAGGGGATGGACCTCTAAACCGGATTTGTTGGGAGGAGATAGGGGATGGACTCCAGTAGCATCACTCATATGTGTGCTTATTGCTATTTGTTGTTGATATGATACATCATTATAATGTGTATCAGTTGGAAGTATGGAAGTGTTGTGGTTTGAGCTTTAGTCTCATTTATTTTGTGACATCTGGATCACTATTATAGTTGGCCAGGTTCTGAGCCATAATGATATAATTGGAAAGTTGAATAAATATTGGAAAGTGAAAGGTGTCATAGACTATATGTCATAGACAATGTAGACATTCGTGTCATGAAATTGGAAATTGATTATCTTGTGTTAACCATGTATCGAATGCTAATGCTTTAGTTAATTCTTATGCTTGGTTTAGTATTTTTCTACTGGGCTGTGGCTCACCCTATATGGGAACTTCATTTTCAGGTTCAGGTGGTTCACTACCTCCAAAGACTTAGCTTGTGAGGATTTGGACTTGAAGACCTGTTTGCTTTATTTTATTTGTTTTATTTGAACAACTTGTGTAACGCCCTCAAAATTCAACCCATTAAATATAAAACCAAAACATGCATTATTAAAAGAAAACATTATTTATTACATCAATCATCAGAGTCTTACGAAATAAAATACCATAATAAATGCCCTACGGGCTTACATCTTGCCAAGCCAACACTTGGATACAATTTACTGAGTTCTAACTCAAAACAGATAAAGCCCTAGGCTTGAAGGATTACATTTTTCAAATAAACCAAATAAAAATAAAACAAGTCTTCAAATTCAATTCCTCACAAGCTAAGTCCTTGGAGGGAGTGAACCACCTGAACCTGAAAAATAAAGTTCCCATATAGGGTGAGCCACAACCCAGTAGAGAAATACTAAACCAAGCATAAGAATTAACTAAAGCATTAGCATCTGATACATGGTTAACACTCTACAATCAAGTTACAATTTTCATGACACAAATGCCTACATTGCCTATGACACACTGTCTATGGCACATTTTACTTCCCACTTATGGCTCAGAACCTGGCCAAATAACTCAACGGGGTTTCATCTTTTATTAACAATACTTCCAATTCAACAGGAATAACAATTTAAGTTAGACCTAACCATAACAAATACACAAGTTGGTATTGTATCAATCATAACCAATTCACTTCCATACTTCCCAACTGATACACATTTTAGTGATGTATCATATCAACAATAAATAGAAATATATCTATTAATCAATAAGCACACATAAGAGTGATGCTACTGGAGTCCATCCCCTATCTCCTCCCAATAAATCCGGTTTAGAGGTCCATCCCCTATCTTCCCCTAAACCGTGGAGTTCATCCCCTCCTCCAAAACCAATGCATATGCAATAAAACACACAATTGCCATATACAACACATAATTAATACACAAATGTTCTGTATTAACTCAACAGTCAAACAATTGACTCAATTCCAGTTATACCTAAGCCGCATGCAAGGTCTACAACAATCAATGGCTATCCTCCACCGATAGCCCAAAACAGTTATTTCTAAACAAGAAATAAATACATCAATGAATGTAAATTTAACATTCCCAAAGGTAAGTATTTAAACTACCCAATTCCATGAATTAAACCAAATTCCACATTGTTCCTTTAAATTAATTCTACAAATTAATCTAAACCAAAACCCTAAGGTTTCTTCCAAAATTACCAAACTACCCCCACATACCAAAATTACCAAACTACCCCCACATACCAAAATACCAACACTTAGGATTAAAGCGTATAAATGGAGTAGGAAATCCCTACCTCGAAGATATAACTCAGAAGGAAGAAGATGAAGATGATGCCCAAACTTCAAAGTGCTCCAAATCAAGAATTTCTCAGATTAAATGGAAGCCCTCACTCCCCTCTATCTTATTTGTAAAGCAACTAGGGCAAAAACCCACCCTAACTAGATCAAACCTAGGAGAGAAGGTGTTTAGAGAAAGAGAGAACTCGGAAATTAGGGTTTTTGGATCAAAGGGACTAAAAAAACTGTTTTAAAATACGCTGCTGCGTATTTATACCTGATAGGCTCGCTCGAGCGAAGACCTGGTCGCTCGAGCGACCAGACACAAAAAAAACCTCGCTCGAGCGAATAAATGCTCGCTCGAGCGAATAACAAACCAGCTCGCTCGAGTGAAGAAAGCTCGCTCGAGCCCACAAACACTGCTCTCAGGTCTAAGTACTGGACGCGAAGCTCGCTCGAGCGAAGGGACCCTGGCTCGAGCGAAGGACCAAAATCAAAGACCTCGCTCGAGCGAAGAATAGCTCGCTCGAGCGACCAACCCAAAAACTGGACATGAACTCTTGGTTTCAAACCCAACCAACCTGTAAACAACCTGCCCAACAATTCCTATAACTCAAAACTGAAGAATTAAAGGACAACAACAACAATGATACAACAATGGGATCTACGGAACATAAGTCCGGATACAAAAATCAAATGGGAAGAGACCGGGGTCGCTATAACTTGTAAACTTTCAAGCCTAGGGCTTTATTTGTTTTTTTTGAGTTAGAACTCATGGAATTGTGTCCAAGTGTTGGCTTGGCAAGATGTAAGCCCATAGGGCATTTATTTTGATGTCTTATTTCATGGTACTCTGATGAATGGATTAAGATACTTTATTTCCTTATAATTCCGCATGTTAATATTATGTATTATGGGTTTATTTTTGAGGGCGTTACAGGGGGACACCCATAATAATGTGATTCGCCTCCAAACACTTCATCACGCAGATATGCACAAGACAGACCACTATGTCCTCAAAATGGCAACGTGGCTTCACCGTCTAATCAGTGTTGTGAGACGCAGTGATAATGGAATTTGCAGAGCTTTGCCAGTTCGATCTCCAACCCGCCAAGGACTGAATCTATAGCCAGTGATGATGCAGTGACTCCCATCCCGATTGATTCTTCAAGGGCCCACAATGCCCAATTGTCACTAGAAAATAAAAATTTATTGGAAAAAGTGATGAACCAGAAAAAGTTGGGTCCTGGAATAAGCAAAAGTCAGGAATTTGGTTTGGCCAAGAAGAGAGGGAGCAAAGTTTGGGCACTGAGCAGGAGTACAGGGAATTCGCCGAGCTGGCAATCAGGGCTTCCAAAATCTTGTGTTTTGGATGTAATGGATGGATTGCATACAATATTTTGAAAGCATTCATTAAATTTCATTATGAGCATTTTTTCTTCATTTGTTTATTAAATATTTACATATGTTTATTCTCTCATTGTTGTATATACCTTTTACATATGGTCTTAGATTGATATATAGATAATAATTAAGATTTTGTTGGACTCATAATTGTGCACCTAGGAAAAGGAAAAAAGAAAAAAAAAATGTGCTAGACCCTCGCGGTCAAATAGCCAGTGGCCTGTTGTTGCAAGTAGGGATGTAACAAAAATCTATAAAACTGAGCTGACTGATCGAAATCGGCCAAAATTTTAGTTTTTGGTCTGTTTTTTATAACATACGGTCTGTTTTGATTTTGAAACCTTTTATACTGTTGTTGAAACCTTTTGTACCATTGCAAATCGAATCAATCGAATTTTATATTTAAATATTTTTATATTATAATTTCTTGATCATCATATGAGAAGTAACTAATATAATACACTTTTGTGATAAAAATTAGAGAGAAAAACATTTATAGAGCCATTTTTATATATTTTCGTCATTTATTTTTAATGTAAAATTCTATAATCTACTATAAATTTTTGAAAATTTTCATATAAGTTTCTCTTCTACATCAAATTGACAAAATTGAAATGTAGCATACAGTTTGTATCAGTTTCTTAATCATAAAAATTGAAAAGATCGGTGCGGTGCTAAACACTCTTAACACCGACCAAACCAATACGCATTTTGTTTGATAAGTCAGGAAGAGTTGGGTCTTTCTGGTATATAACCCTTGAAATTGAATGTAGCATAAGCCTAGAGTATGCTTCACCCTCGTCCTCATCTTGACTGGAGAGGTGCTTTATGATTATTTTTTAGGATTGTTTGAGTATATTATTTATAAAAAAAAATTAAATTGATTCTATAATTATAACATATTTGTTTTATCTCGCATTTATTCTTAAAAAAAATAATTGATTTATTTTTGAAAATATACTTGTCCATTTTTTAGGGACAAATATGATAAAATGAAGATATTACAATTATGGAATCATCTTAATTTTTTTTTAAATTTTTTATAGATGATATACATTAGAAGACCTTCAAATCTTTTTTTTATTTCTTGAACATTATATGAGAAGTAACTAATATAATACATTTTTGTGATAAAAATTAGAGAAAAAAAAATTTATAGAGCAATTTTCATATATTTTCTTCATTTATTTTTAATGTAAAATTCTATAATTTACTATAATTTTTTTTAAAATTTCATAAATTTTTTTTTTACATCAAACCAACAAAATCGAACCGTAGCATACAGTCTGTATCAATTTGTTAATCATAAAAACTAAAAAGATTGGTGCAGTGTTAAATATACTCTTAATACCGACCAAACCAAACCGTTTACATCCCCAATTGTAAGAAATTGATGAATGCTCGTTTTGTTTTAGAAGTTGGGAAGAGTTGGTTCTTTCTGGTATATAAGCCTTGAAAATGAATGTAATATAAGCTTGGGGTATGCTTCTCTCCCGCCCTCATCTTGACTAGACAGGTGTTGTCCGATCATTTTTTAAGATTCTTCGAGTATATCATTTATATAAAAAAAAAAATTAAATTGATTCAATAATTATAACATATTTATTTTATCTCGCATTTGTCTTTTAAAAAAAATGATTTATTTTTAAAAATATTCTTGTCTATTTTTTAAGGGCAAATATGGTAAAATAAAAATATTATAATTATAGAATCATGTAAAATTTTTATTTTTTATTTTTATAGATGATATATATGAGGAGACCTTGAAATCTTTTTACTTTTTAATTTGGTAAATCTTTTTTATCTTTTGAAGTGTATATATTATTCCCTTCCCCAATCTTTTCACTTTTTAATTCGGGAAATCTTCTTTTATTTTTTCAAGTGTATATATATTATTCCTCCAAATTTATTTTTTTGAGTTAGTTAAGAATTTTTTCTAACAACCTTCTCGCGTCAGTGTGCAACGCACACAAGCGACGAGCGGCGATTGGCGAGAGTGGTAGCGAGCGACGATCGACTATCGGCGACAGTGGCGGCGTGCAGCGATCGAAGCATCGATTCGAAGGTATTCTTCTCTTCTTCTCTTCTCTTCTCTGTGTGTTCTGTGTTTTTTTTCTTTAATTTTTTCAGTAATTAGGGCTTATGATCGGTAGCGAGCGGCGGCAGTGGCGATCGAAGGTATTGTTCTCTTCTTTTCTCTTCTCTGCTCTGCTCTGTTTTTCTCTTCCCTTCTCAAGAATCATTATTTGATATTTTTTCAGTTCATGTTGTTGTGTTGATCAGTTGATATTTTTTCATTTCATGTTGGGTGTGAATATATATATGTCTGTTGATATTTTTTTCCCAATTTTCAGTTCATGTTGGTGTGTTAAAATTTTCTGATATTTATTATTGGTATTTGACAATTATTAATAAAAAAGAATTAATTGTAAGGCAGCCTAATTTAATTATATTAAAATTATGAAGTTCACTATATTTTCTCCAAACTTTTCACAGGAGGTCAGTGTAATTTACCATTAAAATAAGGTGGGTGGAAAGTCAAACAATAAAGCTCCTGTAATTTACGTTCTAGGTATTAAAATTAAATGACACAATAATAATAATATTACATACATAAAATACTATAACCATGATCTACTAAATTCAGATCTACACTATATACTAAACATTTGGTTTGGTACATAGCATTTCTAATCTCTAATACAATAAAGCTCTGCTAATGTTATCAAATCATGCCCCATTTGGGATCCAAAGTTTGGCTAAAATAGTCAATAAAGACAAAAAAAAATTAAAATAGTTAATAGTTATTAAAATAAAATATCACATCAAAACTATAAAATAATCATTTTAATAGTTAAGGTTTCCAAACAGGCCTCAATATCAATTTAGAGAGTTATTTTAATGAGGAAGAATGAAAAACCAAAAAAATGATTTATTACATCATCACCACGGTGGTTTGATGGTTGCAGCAGTGCCTTCATCTCTTTGGTCTTAATCATTCTCCTTCTCCTTCCTTTAGCTCTGTCATCCATAAGCTCTGTTATGATCCAACGGTTGAGAAGAGTCCATCCCATGCAACTAACATCCCAAAGTGGAGAAATTTATACCATTACCATCAACAAAATCCATTGATTGAGTCAAATATCTGATTTGGAAATTTCAATACTTATGTTTAATTGATTTCTCAAAAAGTAGGTTTCACTTGCTCATAAGTGTGCATGTTTGAGACTCATAGTATGGCTGCTCACGTCTTGTATCTTATGTTTATTTAGTCATGAGATTAGATGTTTGGATTAGACTATTCTAGTGAATCTTATGTTTATTTAGAATATCATAGAGAAGGATAAATACTCAAAAGACTATTTTGCCATTTTGAATTGTTTACTAAATAATAAGAATATAAATCTGAGCTATAAGTTTTATTAATTTTTTTTACTGAAACTTTCAAAAATATAAATAAATAAAATATTAATAAAAATTACATAATTTTTTTTTTTAATTTGTAGTTGAGAATTTAAAATTTTGTTTATTTTACTAAGTATAATTAATACCATGAATGCACCAAATATGAATTTTTTTGGCTTCAAAGCAAACCCAACACTGAATTTGGAACACTTACACAAATGTAGGAACATCATCCCAGATATACAATAAGTTAACTTTTTTTATTTATTTATTTATTTTTTTTTTTTGAGAAATAGATCAACATAATACAAACAATATGATACCCAAATGTCCTAATGAAAATAAAACGGTAAGATAAAAGTTATCATTGAACACATCACATTAATATTCAGTACATAACCATATATATAAAAAGGTAGGATAACAGTTAGCATTCAATTTGTTACATTAATATTCATTACATAACCAAATATATAAAGAGCATCCCAATTATAGTTAACAAAATACGGGTGCTTGTACACAAAAGAAACAATAATTAAGTCTATCAACAAGTTTATAATAGACTTAACAAAAAACATTCCCTACCATACTCATCAAATCATGCCCAAAAAGCATTCCCTATCTTCGATTGATTGCATCTCTCAAAACCCTAGAGTCAGCCGTTGACCCTTCCCACCCCGGCAACACATGAAATTCATGTTTTGGGAGCAAACTCCCAAAACATTAGTAGCAATCTCTCATTTTCTTGTCCTATACATTGCTTGATGAACCACAGGTACACGAACTTTAATATAGGTGCCATCAAGTGCTCCAAGACAATTCTAAACAAACCAATTCGAGAGACATTATAGTAGTTATGATTTTTTTTTTTTGAACATTTAATAAAAGAAATAAAAATAATAAAAAAAGTAATGCAATATTACCAAATTTTTACAAAATCCATTACCTAGAAGCAATGCCACCTTGGATTGATGCTTGCTTTAGTTATAAGATCTGGTGTGACGAGTAAGTTGGCTTGCAGGCACAATGTAGCCTTTAAGACATCATTGAAATATCGACCAACAGTTTCTCCATTTGTTTTTGCAATCGATTAGACCCTCTAATAAGGTTATGGGGATACTTAGATAAATACCACCTCTTCAAGACAACCTCAATGACAACAAAAAGTTACGGCGCATAAGGCATATAGTTGTTGCATTACAGCTTGCAATACTACGTATAATTCAAGCTCTTCGTTATTCTCATAGTCAAAATCATTGATATTCTGATCCATCTCTACATACAAGAAACCATTTAGAATTACAAATAAATTAAAGAAGGGAGAAAACATAACATCAAATCATAAACGATTATAGTAAACAATTAATTACACTCAACAAATGTTTACAATCCACAAAAATTAAAAAAATCATTGACAGTAGAATTATGACTTTCAATTTCTATCCTTTTTTTTAAAACAAAGTAAAAGTATGTGATTAAATATCAGGTCAATATGATTTTATTTTTTTTTTTAAAAAAGAGAAAAATAAATTGTTGTTGTTATAAAAGTAATCCTACTAATAAGCAGAAATTCAAACACATGAATCCAATTGCTCTATTTGATGTTCAATTTGAGTATATACAACACAGATATATATATATATATATATATATCCATATTAGTCCTTCAAGAACTCATACTAACTGAAACATCAGTTTAAAACAAAAATCAACAGACCAGAAACTCATGTGCTACTCCCTATTATCATTCCATAAATCATGCACCAAGCAGCATTAAAAATGCATCCCATAGAAAATCAAAAGCTTATGGAGAGCTACTGAATAACTAATACTTGATCAAGTATCAGGATACATGTAAAGATGAGGCTAGTAAGATTTTTCTTTCTGTACACACAAAAAAAAAAAAAACAAAAAAAAGAGCATAGATTTTTCTTTCTTTAAACAAAAAACAGAGCAAAAAAAGGGCTGTAAGAATCTTAAATAATATAATAGTTCTTTCCTTCCATCTACCATGAATCCAAGGTACATAAAAAATAAATAAAATAAATAAAATAAAATAAATAAAACACTAAACCAAGACGCAATGGCCATAGAACATCGAAGTAAATATATAATAATAATAATATAATAATAATAATAATAATAATAATAATATAATAATAATAATAATAATAATATAATAATATAATAGCGACCCCGGTCTTTTTCCCATTCGGTTGTTGTATCCGGACTTATGTTCCGTAGATCCCGTTGTTATATTATTGTTGTTGCTGTCCTTTAAATTCTTTATTCTTGAGTTATAGGATGTATTGGGCAGGTTTGTTACAGGCTGGTTGGGTTTAGAAACCAAGTGTTGCTGTCCAGAATTTTGGACCTTCGCTCGAGCGAGGAGTTGGTCGCTCGAGCGAGCGATTGCGTCTAGTATAGACTTGAGAGCTGTGTTTCTTCGCTCGAGCGAGATCTTCTTCGCTCGAGCGAGCTGGTTGTTCTTCGCTCGAGCGAGAGTTCCGTCGCTCGAGCGTGCGTCGTGTTGTAGACCTGAGGGTTTGAGTTGTTGGCTCGAGTGAGCTTTTCTTCGCTCGAGCGAGCTTCTGGGTTGCAGACCTGAAGCATCGAGTTTTTGGCTTGAGCGAGGCTTTCTTGTGTCTGGTCGCTCGAGCGACCAATCCTTCGCTCGAGCGAGCCTGTTGGGTATAAATACGCAGCATCGGTTTTTAAAACGTTTTTTCACATTCTTTTTTATCCTAAAACCCTAGTTCCGAGTTTTCTCTCCCTCCACTCACCTTCTCTCTTAGGTATCATCTCTTTTTAGGGTGTTTCTACCCTAGGTTCTTTATTAAAAAGACAGAGTGAGTCGAGAGCTTCGTTTTAATCTGAGAGTTTGGCGGTTTGGAGCACTTTGGATTTTGGGTCGTCATCTCCATCTTCTCCATTCGGGTTATTTACTTCGAGATAGGGATTTCCTACTCCATATTATAGGTTTTGTTCTAAGTTCTGGTATTTTGATATGTTGCGAGTTGTTTGGTAATTTTGGGAAAAACCCTAGTGGTTGAAATAAATTAATTTGTATACTTAATTTAAGTAAAAATGTGGAATTGAGTTTAATTCATGAAATTGGGGAATTTAGTGATTTAATGGTGTAGTGGTTAGTTTAATTACTCACCTATGAAAATGTTAAATTTACATTTGTTGATACATTTATTTCCTGTTTAGAAATAACTGTTTTGGGCTATCGGTGGAGGATAGTCGTGATTGTTGTAGACATTGCATGTGGATTAGGGAAAACTGAAACTAATCACATTGAATTAAATCATTGGACATGACGGTTGAATTAATACAGAACATACGTGTATTGATTGAATATTGTGCATGACAAGTGTTTAATACATTGCGTATGCATATTGTTTGGGAGGAGATAGGGGATGTACTCCACGATTTGGGAGGAGATAGGGGATGGACTCCTAAACCGGATTTTGTTTGGGAGGAGATAGGAGATGGACTCCATTAGTACCGCTTATATGCGTACTTATTGATTATGGAAGTGTTTTTACATGTTATTGATACAGCACTAAAATGTATCAATCGGGAAGTATGGAAGTGTTTTGGTATGAGCCTTAGTCTCATTTAAGTTGTTTTGATATTGGAAGTAATGTTAATGTGAGATGTAGTCCCATTGTTATAGTTTGGCCAGGTTCTGAGCCATATTGGTATAAATGAAACTGTATGATGATGAAATCGGTATTTTGTGTTAACCATCTATTGAATGCTATTGCTTTATTCAATGCTTATATTTGGTTTAGTATTTTTCTACTGGCTGTGGCTCACCCTATACGGGAACATCATTTTCAGGTCCAGGTGATATGCTACCTCCAAGGACTTAGCTTGGAAGGATTTGGAGTTGAAGACTCTGTTTAGATTATTTGTTATTTCGTTTTATTTGATGTTACATGTAAACTCAAGCCGAGGGCTTAATTTGTAGTTGAGTTAGAACTCACATTTTGTGTCCAAGTGTTGGCTTGGAAAGGTGTAAGCCCGTAGGGCATTTATTTTTGTGTTACATGTAACGTCTTTTAATTAGAATACTCTGATGAATGGAATAATGTTTTATTTTCTTAAGTAATGCATGTTATTATTGTGTATGTTATGGGATATTTTTGAGGGCGTTACAATAATAATAATAATAATAAACAAATGAAAAAAAAAAAAATAGAACAAGCAAAAATAATCCCTCATATCAAAATGAAAAAATTATCAAAGGGAAAGACAAACAATATCATAAAAAAAAACCTCTAAAACCCTCATATTGAACAATCAAAATCGAAATAAAAAATAAATAGCAAACAAAATCAAAGATGTAGAATTAAGTTTCAAACCTGAATGAAGATCGGAGATCTAAACTTGATGCAAAGGTTCAGCAGAAAATGGCCCTAGGGTTCTGCTGCTGTGAAAGAATGATTGTGTTCTCTATTGCTGTGAAAGAACAAATGTGGAAAAGATGAGGAAAATGATATTAAATAGTAGAGGGTCAAAAATGTAATTCACTATCTAATTCCATGGGATGAGTTATCCTATGATTTCTGTCCCCCCCCCCCCTCTTTCGCAGGATAGAACAATCCAATAGATTTGGGATTAATAGCTTGGTGTAAAAATTTTGAATCAAACAACGGACTATTCCATCCACTGGATTTGGAATCCTATCCCATGGTTGAATCCCTCCAAACAAACACCACCCAAGTGCTTACAAGGAATCCAACAACTAATCATTAAAACTTCACCGATCAAAAATAAAAAATAAAAAATCATAACTAATAATACTTGTTTGTTGTACTTAAAACATAGCAAACATGAATCTCATATGATCTTCTACTAACTTACATCATTCGTAGATTCAATTAGGTGACGAGGCGCAATTCCATCACTAAATTTATAACATGCAGGCAAGAAGCCTATTCTAGCTTAATAGTACTTCTTATCACACTCAACAAACCTTGGGATGCTTTTGCCCGGCCCAAGCATATGCTAGGCCCCAAGTTTGGCTATATCACTTTGCTAGGTTCTAAATGCTCAACCTTGTTGGGCTTTGCCCGGCCCAACACTTGTGCTATAATCCAAGTGTGAAATATCCTGATACTGCTAGGTTGATAGGGCTAGGCCTTGATGGGCTTTGCCTGACCCACCAATCTGGTGAAAATCTTCCTCTCAACTTTCGATATCAAAATTCACCATTTTGGAACAAAAGTGCACTATATTTTGGAAGATGTGTAGAGTGTCACCTTTACGTGGTGGAAGTCATTTAATGATATAATCAACCGAAGAATTATGACATTATTATTCCATCGCTAAAATTCATCCAGTCAAAGCAACTAAGAACTTCGAATTGGAGTCGACCCCTTGGACAATCAATGGCAAGAGAGAAGGATTCACCATGGATATTATCATTCTTCCCATATGACCCAACAAATATCATCTATAAATTCTCCAAACTCATCACATATTTCAATCCAACCCTTTGCCAATTAATACCATCCTCTATTCCTTCCAAAAGATGAGAGTAAATGGACATAGGGAGTAAACGCTAAATCAAATTTCCAAGGCTTGAACACGGCACACATACACAATGTGCATTTTCTAGATAGTGATTCATAGTTAGGATATTGTTTATGATTTCCATACAAAAGGAAAGAGTAAACTCCAAATAGCATACCGCTCTTCACGTAACTTTAATTTACACTAGAGACAAAGGAGAAGAAAAACCGGTGTGATGGGGAACACATGCAAAAGCCCGAGATTCATTGCACTTACATGAAGCAGGCCAAGATGAATCAGGACTAATTTCTTTAAGCTTGACTTATTTTGGGACATTTAATTTAGGGAATCAATTTTGTGTATTTTATTTATTCAGGATTTCTTTCCTTTGTTATTTCTTAAGACTATAAATATTGGGATGATGGTTAACTAATTCCACTCTTGATATTGAATACAAATTGATAGTTTAATTTTTTGTTACAATTTGTTTTTGTGCTTTAGTTTGCATTTTTTTTACTCCACCTTTCACCCACAAACCAATGGTCAAATTGAGGTTATTAAACTGTAGCTTAGGTGATTTTATTTCGATGTCTCATGGGCTCATGGGTGGTAAGTTAGACAATTGGAATTTACTACTATTTGTGCAAAATTTGGTTATAACAATTCAGTCAATATTTCTACAGATAAGAGCCCTTTTGAGATCATGACATCATACCAGATCACCAGCAGTTGGACCATCATTATGAAAGAGTTCATGGTGGCAACATTTATCTGCATCACTCCAAGCTTGATTTCAGGGAATGGGTAATAAGAACATCCTTACTCTGAATCTGAGCATTTGTAAGGGATGTCACCTTCTCAGTATTAAACTTCTTTAGTTTTTTTACAATGGGTGCCCACAAAAAAGTATTTCTCAATCCTAAAAGAACTTTTATGTTCCATAAGCTTTTGTGAACAACTAAAAGAACACAAGGACATACCCATCTGCACACATGAAGTTCATTTATAATATATAAGTAACAAAAGGTATAGCCAAACGGTAGACCACCATGACACAAATAAAACTTACCACACCATACATTGGGATAACAAGGGCAGGATAGGGACAAGAGGATCATTTGGAAGGGGGAGTTGCTCGTCTCACGATTATAAAGATTTGTGTAGCTAATCTATTAGGCAACCATAGATATAAATCAAAATAAAAGTTTCATATAAATATATATAATAATAAATGGTAAACCTCATCATGAGTGTATTAAAATCGAACAATCATTCATTCATAACTGGATACATGGCGAACAAATACAACTGTCAAACTCTCTCATGTCACGCGCATTTCTTAAATATCCATTGTACCCTACGAATTCTGAATTACGAAAAACTTTCTAATTTTTTTTTTTTGCCGTAACCAGTTATGACAACTACGTGGCAAACAGTTTCTTCGTTAGGATCTTCTCCTCGATATAATACATTCCTATTAGACCGGAAGAATTTCGAAACAACCATCATTGTTGCTAATACCGGTTGAGTCGTCATTGCCAACCTAAGATATTCCTCATTACATTGGTGTATTTTGATGAACCAATCAATAGTCTGTTTTTTTATTGTATTATTACCATTTCTCAACATTACACCATATATCATTGCGAACTTATAACAATAGTTAAACAAACCTCCCCTCTCATTTGTTTTTGCATTTGGATGATAATTTATCAACTCTTGCCAATTTACCACAGATTCAATTTCTGCAACAATCCTACCCGTAGTTTCAATAGTGGTTGTCGTACTTAAACCATAGCAAATATGAATATCATTTTGATTTTTTACTTTTGACATCCATGAAAACGAATTATGGTTTGCAAAAATAACCCACTTACCATCGTCTTTTAGATGTATGGAATTCTGTATAAAAAAATAATAATAATTAAGTAACAAATAAATAAACTATAAGTTGTATCTATTAAAAACAAAATCAACAGAAAACAAACTTCCACCACCCACTGATTCAATCCATTGTCCAACTACAAATCCATGCTAAATTTGTAAAATGCAGGTAACAAACTTCTTAACCTTTTATTATCATTTTGATTGAACTTCTTATCGCACTCAACAAATGCCTTTCGCATTACTTCAGAAATAATAGTGTTTCACATTGTTGACATGTTTTAAAAAAACAAGAAGAAATTACTGATGAAAGAGAGTACTGTTCTAGTTCCAAATGTTGAGGTGAAGGGAGGAAAAGCAAAACAAAAATCAAAACCTATAGCGACCCCGGTCTTTTCCCATTCGGTTGTTGTATCCGGACTTATGTTCCGTAGATTCCGTTGTTATATTATTGCTATTGCTATCCTTTAAATTCCTTATTCTTGAGTTATAGGATGTATTGGGCAGGTTTGTTACAGGTGGGTTGGGTTTAGAAACCAAGTGTTGCTGTCTAGATTTTTGGACCTTCGCTCGAGCGAGGAGTTTGTCGCTCGAGCGAGCTCTTGATTTTGGTCCTTCACTCGAGCCAGGGTTTCTTCCGTCGAGCGAGCGATTGCGTCTAGTATAGACCTGAGAGCTGTATTTGTTGGCTCGAGCGAGCTTTCCTTCGCTCGAGCGAGTTTCGAGTTCTTCGCTCGAGCGAGCATTCTGTCGCTCGAGCGTGCTTCTGGGTTGCAGACCTGAAGCATTGCATTCTTCGCTCGAGCGAGTCATTTTTCTGTCTGGTCGCTCGAGCGACCAATCCTTCGCTCGAGCGAGCCTGTCGGGTATAAATACGCAGCAGCGGTTTTTAAAAGTTTTTTCACATTCTTTTTTATCCTAAAACCCTAGTTCGAGTTTTCTCTCCCTCCACTCACCTTCTCTCTTAGGTATCATCTCTTTTAGGGTGTTTCTATCCTAGGTTCTTTATTAAAAAGATAGAGTGAGTC
>JAPPVO010007879.1:0-27091 GCA_030407325.1 Camellia japonica
ATACCAAATATTCGAGGTTCTTCAACATATGCTCATGTTTGCCACAGTGTGTAAGCAAAATGAGAATACTGACCACACAGTTGCTAGATTCATTGTTAGTGGCTTTACAGGGCTTCTTAAAGGTGGTGGGATAACATCCTTAGTACAGCCCAAAACAATGAAATCTTAGGCTCTACTCGGATTAAGGTCAATCCAAATACTAGAGCAGAATCTACTGAACAAGATGTTGTCTACACTCTTGTAAACACTATAGTTCTCCACTTTGTTGTACCGTTACAGTTATTGACGATCGTAGCAGAGAACTATTACAGAAATTAAGATGTCCATCTTTATCTCATTTTAGATGGTACAAAGATGTCTTCCTGATGAAAGTACATCGCAGAGCTGATGCCAATTTGGATCATTGGAAAGCCAAATTTATTGATGGTCTTCCTACTCTCTTTGTTGAAAGAGTTAGAAAGAAGTTAAGAGACCGTCATAATCAATTAGCTATTCTATATAATAGATATACCTATGGTTAACTCATAGGAATTATCATAGATGAAGGACTTGCTTTATGCAATGACCTTAAACTATAGCAGCAGATGAAACAACAACATCTTACAGGAAGAAAAGAGTTAGGTGAATTTTGTGAACAATTTGCCTATGATACAAAATTACAGTACCCACACAAACAGGAAAGGCATAAAAGTGGAAAAACATCCAAGTTTTATTCCAAAAAATCCAGGGAACATAAATATGCTAAAAACCAATTTCAGCAACAATTACCCTCTAGAGGTAAACAAAATACTCCAGACAGAAATCTAAATCCACAATCAAATGCTATAAATGTGGACAAATAGGGCATTATGCCAATCGTTGTAAATCTAAATTACAACAGAAGGTTAATGAACTGTCTTTAGATAATGAAATCCAGCAACAAATTCTCAGAATGCTTTCTAACGAATCTGATATTTCTTCAGACGATGAAGATGAAGTAGCAGCAATTTACTCGTCTGATGATACTGAATCAGATAACTCTCCAGAAATCTGTGATTGTAAAACAAATCTTAATCAAATATCCGATGAAGTCAACTACTGGAAAGCAATAGTTGAAATGAATGGACTTGATATTGGAGGACCCAGTATCAATGTTCTTACAGCAGAAGAACAGAATATGATTAGCATTGCTGATCAAATTTCTAATCCAGAAATGAAATTAAAATTTTTAGAATTATGTTTACAACAACAAAGCAGGAAGAAATTCTTCCTCCTCAGCATTACAGTATGAAAGAAGTTTTTCAACGACTTCAACCTGTTACTAATGAAAAACCTCTAACTATCCAAGATTTAAAAATGGAAGTTAATGCTTTAAAAGTTGAAATTAAACATTTACAAACTTCCAATATTGCTATTAATTCTGAAATAAAAAAGATTAATAGTCAATTACAAAATAAAGAAAGAGGGATCATTATTAATGAATCTACTTCAACATCCAGTCCAGACTCAAAAGAGCTTGACTATCTCATGCTCATGAATACAGTAACCTTTCAGAAATGGTATATCAGAATTACTTTATGATAAAACCCGATTTTATCATAAAAGATGCTATTGCTCTTGTTGATAGTGGTGCTGATATGAATTGTATTAAGAAAGGATTAATTCCTACTAAATACTTTCATAAGACAACTCAATCACTTACAAGTGCAAGTGGCAATTCTTTATATATCCAGTATAAACTTCCAGAAGTTCTAATCTGTAATCAACGGTTATGTCTTTCCACTTCTTTTGTTCATATTAAGAACATGTCTCAGGCCATAATCCTAGGAACACCTTTCCTCTGTTTACTTATGCTAATTTCTAAAATTGACTCAATTGGCATACGTACAACCCTAAATAATCAACCGATTATTTTTGAATTTATTACAGAACCTTATACAAAAGAATTAGATCAGATTAAAGATCTAGTTAACTTCAAAGAAAAACAATTAATTTCTTACAAAAAGAAATTAGTTTTTTAACTACAGAACAAAGACTTCAACAGTCTTCTTTATAGCAAAAAATTAAATCACTTGAAAAGGAATTTCAGAGTGAAATTTGCAGTGATATTCCAAATGCTTTTTGGAATAGGAAGAAACACATCGTCTCTCTTCCTTATGAACCAAGATATGATGAGCGGAAAATTCCAACTCGCGCTCGACCAAGTCAAATGAAGAAAGAGTATTTAGAACTCTGTAAAACAGAAATTATTACTCTTCTCCAGAAGAAACTTATTCGATCCAGTAGATCTCCTTGGAGTTGTACTGCTTTTTATGTAAATAAAAATGCAGAAATTGAAAGAGGTGTGCCAAGATTGGTCATCAATTATAAACCTCTTAATGAAGCCTTACAATGGATAAGGTATCTAGTTCCAAATAAAAAAAAATATTTTAGATCGTCTCTAGGATGCAGTCATATTTTTTAAATTTGACATGAAATCAGGATATTGGCAAGTCCAAATCACTGAACAAGATAGGTATAAAACTGCTTTTACAGTACCTTTTGGGCATTTTGAATGGAATGTTATGCCATTTGGAGTAAAAAAATGCACCTTCTGAATTCCAGCATATTATGAATGATATTTTCAATCCTTATACAGAATCTTCCATTTGTTATATTGATGATGTTTTGATTTTTTCTTCATCAATTGACCAGCATATGAAACATCTTAATATATTTAAGCATGTTATCATTAAAAATGGATTAGTAGTTTCTGCATCAAAAATGCAACTTTTCCAAACAACAATTAGATTTTTCGGTCATCATATTCATAATTGCACCATCATTCCATAAATAGGAGCATGGAATTTGCATCTAAATTTCCAGACGAAATTAAAGATAAAACTCAATTACAGAGATTTTTGGGTAGCTTAAATTATATCCATGATTATTATCCTAATCTTGCTACCGATGCAGCTATTTTATATTCTAGACTTCGGAAAAATCCTCCACCATGGGGACCAGAACATACAGACGCTATTCAGAAAATTAAGGCTAGAGTTAAAACTCTACCTTGCCTCTCTTTACCAAATCCAATTGGAAAAAAAATTGTTGAAACTGGTGCCTCCAATCTTGGTTATGGTGGCATACTTAAAGAATTTAATCCTAACAGTAAAAAAGAACTTTTAAGATTTACTTCTGGTGTTTGGCATCAGCTGCAAAAAATTATTCGACAATTAAACAAGAATGTTTAGCTATTGTTAAATGTGTCTTAAAATTTCAGGATGATTTACTTAATCAACAATTTTTATTCGAGTTGATTGTTCTGCAGCCAAATAGATTTTCAAAAAAGATGTCAAAAATCTGGCTCAAAAACAAATTTTGCCACTTGGCAGGGCCAACTTTCCGTATTTGATTTTGATATTGAATATATCAAAGGAGAAACTAATTCTCTTCCAGACTTTTTAACCCGGGAATACTTGCAGGGTCCTACCCATGACTAGTAGAGGCCGAGGCTCGGGCAGATGGGGCCGTGGAAAGGGATCCAATCCCTATCATACAGACTTTCCAGGCTTACATGCCTCTTCCAGTAAAAAAGGGGAATCTAGCCACACGGCTAAAGATGTCCTCCTAACTCCTCCAGTACCATATGTCCAGAATTTCATCATCGAGGAAACTGTCCTCTATATTGAAAATTCAGATATTCAATGGATGAAAGATCCCTGGGAAATCAAAAGGAGGTATTTGACTACTCAGCATTCTTTACCTCATTTTGATCAATACAGATATATTTATGAGCAAATCCTTGTTGATACTGCCTCTGTGGATTTCAAGCATACTCTTGCTGAGCCAAATCGCACAGCTAGCCCTATTAATTACAGCAAGGCTACCATCCAGCAAATTTTACCTATGCCGGCTTGGGGTATGCATCCCCACATTACCCGCACTCTTGAGATCCGTTCTAAGGAATCTCGTTACAGCTATTGGGATTATATTGATGCTTTTCCCAGGAATTTTACTATATGAATCCCCCATGGAATCACTCTTGGTTTATCCGTGTTCTTCCTAACATTTTGCAAAACGATCTCCCCAACTGGTTTCTCGTTTGGTGGGATAAGTTTGGTCTACAGATTAATGCCTTTCCAGAAGATGTTCTCAATGCCTTCAAAGAATGGCAAATTGCATACAGTCACCTTCCAAGATATAAGGACATTTCTATGTCTAAATCTACAGTTCATTTTGTTATTCATTTTGGTATCCATGGATTTGGAAATGGGATTTTCAATGTGATTTCCAGAACAAAGTTCCTCGTTTAAAAAGAGTTTTCTTTTATAAATGGTGGAATAAGATGGATGATCCCAAACCTCATCAAGAACTTCTCCAGAAAATTAAAGGTCATACTCCGGCCTGCTGGGATGCTACTCCTAAGTTAATCCCAGCTGCACCAACAGTCCAGAATCCTTTTGTCCAAATTCAAAATGAATTACGACAAAAATATCCAGCACTTTCAGAACAAGAATTAGTCATCAAAAGTATGGACTATATGAAAGAACAATTTCTTCCAGTCATTTTCCCGAGATGATACCAATATGAAATCTGGTACCAGTTATGGAGATCCAGAAGAAGAAGGCCATACTGATCCTTATGAAGATAAAATGAATTTACAGTATTGGCAGGTGAATCGCAAGATCCAGCCGAAGCAGATCCCAATTTTGGAGATTTTTGGGACTCACTCACGGGTCTAATTGCTGAAAAGATGAGTCAAGAAAAGGACAAGAAAGGCAAAGGAAAAGAGGAATAATGCGCCTCTTTGTCTTCCACTAATCCAGCATCACTTTCCAGCTCCATGTCACGACAAATCTACTTTCGGCTAAAGTAGATTCCTTGTTAGTTGGCCATCCAGCTGTCCCTCTACCAACAAATAAAGATAAGGGAATCACGAGGAGATAAGGATGATCGACTCCAAGCCATCCAGGACACACCACTTGTCTACCTCAATCTTATCCGTTTACTTTTATTTTCTATTTAAGGAATGCCACACCCTTGTTGTGGACAGGCATAAATTTTAAGTTTTTCAGTTTCAAAGTTTGTATTCTCTCTCTCTCTCTCTCTCTCTCTCTCTCTCTCTCTCTCTCTCAGGTTTGTAATATAGTGTGAAGTTTGAAGTATAATGAAGTTTGTAGTATTGAGAGTAAGTATTGATTGTAAGTATTTCTTTTCTTTAATGTATGCCTGTAATAATCTTGCTATTTTAAATGAATTATTAGAATTTTATATTGAATGTAAAAGTTATACTTTAAATTATCTTTCTATATTTCCCAATGACCCTTGGGGTCTCCAATGTAACGCCCTCAAAATAAAACCATAAATCGTACATTCTTGACATGCTTAGATATAAAAGAATAAAGCATAATTACATATCATCAGGGTATTCATTACATAATGTATTACATGTTGACAACAAAAGTAAATGCTCTATGGGCTTACAACTTTCCAAGTCAACACTTGGTTACAAAAGAGAGTATTAACTCTACACAAAATAAGCCCTTGGCTTGATATACATGTAATACAAAAGAAATAATCACAAAAGATGTCCCAGCCACTAAGCCTCTTAAGCTACGTCCTTGGAGGTGGTATGCTACCTGTACCTGAAAATAATGTCCCATATAGGGTGCCAACGCCCAATAGAGATATGCTAAACATACTATGAGCAATAACTAAAACATTAGCATTTGATAAATGTTCAGCTCACATAAATAAATTCACAATCCATTTCAATTACATGACCATTGTGTCCATGTTTCATTCCATTTTCCATTTATTATCTAATTTCTCAATTCATAACTCTGGCTTAGAACCTGGCCATATACTTTAAATGAGATTACATCTCATATCAATAATTCTTCCATTTCACCAATTCAAATGAGATGACAACTCATATCAAAACACTTCCATAAGCATCAATGGATACACAGATTTGTTGTATCAATAACACATAAAACACTTCCATACTTCACAAATGATACACAGATTTGCTGTATCAATAATTCAATAGATACACGTATTTGCTGTATCAATGGAGTCCATCCCCTATCTCCTCCCACATAACATCCGGTTTAGGAGTCCATCCCCTATCTTCCCCTAAACCATGGCGTACATCCCCTATCTCCTCCCACACAATACAATGTATATAAACACATATCATATACATAATCAATCAATACATAAATTCAATGAATTATTCCAACCATCATATTCGATGACATATTCAATTGATTAGTTTTAGTTTGTCTAATCATCATGCATTGTCTACAACAATCAAGACTATCTTCCACCGATAGCCCAAAGCAGTTATTTCTAAACAGATAATAAATGCCTCAACAGATATATAATCTCAACATTTTTAAAGTGAGCGATTAATAAATCCAACTCCACCATTCTAACTCATAATGAGCCAATTCCATTATTTCCAACTCAATTTCACATTTCCATAACAATTGTCATTAATCACACTAATGACCCAAATACACCCAAACATGGCATTTTCTCCATTTTTCTCAATATTGAGCCAAAGTTCCAAATATTATCAACAACATCAGTACCATCATTTTAAAACCCAAAATACACATTTATGAGTCAAAACAACAAAACCCCTCTTTTGAAAATAACACATTTCAAATCCTAACTTTCCAAATCAACCCATCTATACAAATAACTCAATGTCTATGTTAAAGCACATAAGAATGAGTAGAAATCCCTACCTTAATTCAGAGCTCAAAGGAAGATGATGAAGAAATTGAAGATGCTCCAAAACCCAAGATTTTCGGATCAAAATATAGCCCTTGACAATCCCCACAACTTTTACAAAGGCCCAAGATAAGGAAATCACTCCTACTAGATCAATCCCTAGAGAGAAGGTAAGGTTTTAGAGAGAGGAGCTCTCAAATCTGGGTTTGGGAAAGTAAGAGAGAGAGAGAGAGTTGAAAAAGTGATCCAAAAAGTCGAAATACGGATTAATATAAAAGTCGCCCCGCTCGAGCGTCAGACACAAACTCACACTCGAGCGTCAAAAGTGCCGCTCGAGCGTCGATTGCACACTCCCAGAAGTTTTGCAGACCATGGTCCCCGCTTGAGTGTCAAACTCCCCGCTCGAGCGGAGGAACAAAATCAAAGGTCACGCTCGAGCGTCAAAACCCCTGCTCGAGTGTACGAAGACCTGCAGACAAAAGTACTGGGAGATGGAAATTTACGCTCGAGCGTCAAAACTCCCGCTCGAGTGGAGAAGCAACAACGAAGGGCCCGTTCGAGCGTCAAAAGCTCCACCCGAGCGTGAAGGCAAAAATCTAGGCATCAACCAATGGTTCCAAAGCACAACCAACTTATTTCAAACCTGCCCAACACAACCCAAGACTCAAACACAAAGAGTAAGGGATGGAAATGAGAATGAGACAATAACACATCCACGGAACCGAGTCCGGAATACAATAAATAAAGAGAGGAAGAACCAGGATCGCTATAACTCCAGCAAGTAGAAGATTGTAATCAAAAAATAATTCAAATCCAGAATCAGATTCAGGAGCAAATAGTGCTTTTGGCAGTGGCCGTAAGGCCTCCACCCCCTCCAGCACAGTAGATCATGAGACCATATATGGCATAATTAAGAAAAAATAAAATAAAACTATAATTAATATTATTCCTAGGTTAGTGCTTAATGATGGGTAGAACAGTATCAGGGTTAGTGGGAAGTCACCCAAGTCGCGTAGAGTCAGACCATTAGCAGTGATTGCGGTTAGGTCATTCTCGTAAGTCTTTGACAGACGTGCTAGCTTTATCCTGTGTCAAGCACCATTATTGGTATCAGAGCCATGTTTAATGTTCATTATAGTTTGTTTTATTTAATGTTAATTATACATATATGGTCATCATAAGAATATATGTCAACAGTTCCTACAGAAGATATTGCATCTACAGTAGCCAACACAGTAGCCAATACAGTAGCTTCTACATCAGAGGCAAGAGAACTTGTTGCTTATCAAGATGTCAAGGAAGCACTTGATAAGTGGACAATCCCGAAGGTTAAACCAGATACCATCTATAAGATAGGTATGCTAGACTTTTCCAGTAGAAAAATCATTAAAACCTTTGAGCATGCTGCTTCAGTCCAGAATAATGATGAACTTATGTATTTAATACATATCCAGGATCTTTATCCTTTCTTACAGAAATATAAATATGTCCACATAGGACTTGTCCAGGTTGCCTTTAAGCCATTGACTCTTTTAGGTCAAAATACCAGTATCCAGTGTACACTACGAGATGGTAGATGTATCAAATGGAGAGCTTCGCTAATGGGAGCCATAGAAACCAGCCTAGCTCATGGTCCAGTTTACTTCGATATATACCCAAACTTGAGTGTAGCCCTTTCAGACCAAAATCTTTCTAAGGTTTTGGAACTAAGAGTTTTATCTCATGGTTATGAGTATCTTCCAGGATCACCACCCTTCACTGTAATTTCAAGAATTTATTTAAAGGTTTTATCACCTTTAAATCCTTACATTAGAAAGCAAAGTGATCAAGGTCATACAGTGCTTATTGATACAAATTTATACAGTAGCCAAGTTGCTATGCCAAAAATGATTGAATGGCAATGTAGACGCGCCCTTGGGTCTCACTCTACAGTTCGGACTCCCCTGTTTTGTTTTGTTGCGGTTCGTAATCTGAACCAAAGAGTCCAACTCTGGCAAATCGTTTTGAAGAAAAACAGATTTTTGAAAAGAAGTGCCAAACATGGACTGCTTTGCCAGATACAGAGTCGCCACCTAAATATTTTTAAAATGGGAAATTTAGGAAACCCTGACTCGGTGCCGAAGGCCACGTGTCCGTCATCACCAAATGTCTTGGCTCGGGAGCTTGGGTACGATCGGGGAAGGTCAGCTATGAGCACCCCCTTTCGCCCGGTCCGAAGACCGGCCTCTACTAACCGTGATATCCGATTTTGAAAACGTTATGTGTTCTTATTCCGGTTATTAGCCTAGAATTACTATGTTATGCGCACAGCAAACAAGTATAGACTAGATTGCCTAATTTGGGAATAAACATTGCATATCCGTTCGTTTTGAAAGCGTTTCGGAATTTGCTACTTGCAAGTAGGCTAAAACACGGATTTCAACGAGTTTTTCCAACTCAAGCAATCCAACCTCCACCCACAGGCATTCAAACAGTTTATCTCATATAAGCATTTAGCCACATGGTAAGCCTACTGTCATGTTAACATTCACACGCATGCGAGATGCTAAAGCGTAAAAAAACTTACATCGTACTCTGTGCCAAAACAACAAACTAGTTAGCAAACATGCATGACCTAGCTCATGTTAAGATGACTAATGCAACGCATACAGAGTGCAATTAGAGACAGGCTCGGCTATCCTAAACATGACATGTGAAATGCTACATGTAACAAGTATTCAATTTGGAAATTGAAATACAATGCGGTTAGCGTGATGTACCGAGCCCGGTGCATGTCAACAAATGCATGGATGCACACATGCATTGCATATGGTATGCTAAAATAAACGTGCCCTGATCTACCATCGTAAGCAGGTAAATAAAAGGGAAGAAAGAAGTGGGGGTGGGAAGACATACACGCCACTCACGCACACTTATTACAGATTTGCTCTCACACAGAGAGACCAAATAACAATTTAACTAACTACGCAAGCTAATTAAATATTACAAATTAATTAAATTAACAAATTAATTAATCTAATTAAAAAAAAATAGTAAACCGCCTCGGGAAGAGGGCTCAATGCATGCGCGCTCGGATTCCGCTCAGAATTGCACTGCCATGCCTAGCCTGCCTCTGTTTTCCCTGCTTTGCCCTTCTGAAAATTGCCAAAGTCCCAAGGATGCCTCTCAGGATACTGGGAATCATCACCGGCCAAGTAGAATGATCACCGGCAGTGAATTTGTGATCACCGGCACAAAATGAATCCATCGGCTGTCTATTGACTGCCGGTCGGCACTAAATACTGCCGGCCGGCAATAAGTTCCTGCAGAACCTGCAACTCACAGCAGCAGAGGGCAAAACTTGCATGGCAATACAATTCAAGCGATTTATGCACCAATCACACTCCCTATCATGTTAATGACTCAAGGGAGGATGTGCCTCGATTCTCGGGCCACCAATCACGCATTTCCATGCATGATGGCCCAAAGGATCAAGTGTGCAATTTTCATGTCAAATGAAATGCAAACTGAACAATCAAGAAGCCCAATCCCCATCACCAAATCAAGGGACAAGGCATGCATGCAAGATGCATTGCAACCTAATCATGTTAGCTAGGGATGCAACATGAGCATGTGAACAAACAATGCAAGCATACAAGCAAACATGAGGCAAGTATGTAAGCAAGCAAATGATGGTCTTAAACATGACTTAAGCAACTCCAAATGGGCCTAAAATCAGTGGTCAAAATGCAAAGGAAATGAGACCAAACACACATACACACATGCACATGTCAAGGCACAAACCTAAGCATTAAGCAAGCAACTTTCAAACACATTCGAAAGGGGATATCATGGACAACTAGCGTGCAATATAAGCTCCGAAATTCATGCTAGAATATGGTGCCAAACCAAGCCAAATGAGATGAGCAAGGCATGCAATTAAGGTCCAAGTACTTGAGGCAAGCCAAAGGGGGATTGAACCACGCTTGATGTAATCATGCATGGCATGCATTAAACAACTAAAACAGATTTTTTAGTGCATAAAACCAAGCCCAAAGGACCACCTAGATGGCATCTAAATGGCTTGAATTCAAAGGCATGCACAAATGCACTTTCAAGGAGCATACAACACAAGCTCATAAAGCATTAAAGAGGCATGCAAGGCAAGCATACAAGCATGTTAAAGGGACTGAAATAGCATGGAAAATGGTTCCAAACTATTGAAATGATGCAAACAAAACATGCTATACACTTATATATTTAAGGCCAACAAGCCCAAAATACAAAGAGGCTATACCAAACATGCTAAGATCGACCCAAACGATTATGGACAGACCTAAAACATGATGAAATAAGCACAAGAGCTTCACAAAGCTAAACCTAAAACATGCTAGAATTAAGGTTTACAACCCAAAGCAACTTAAGGCCTAAACATGGCATTACAAAGCATCTATGCAAAACATGCATGGAGTACCAAAACCAACTTAATACAAAGTTATAACATGGCAATATAAGCATAAAATACAGCCATGGCATGCTCAACACACACTTGAACAAAGGGCTCCTTAAGAGACCAAAAATGGTCCCTTTCAAGGACAACAAGGAGAGGGGGTGGCCCTCCCCTCTTGGAGACTTCAAGGCACCATCTCCACCACTGAAATCCCTCAAGATTTCAGTGGTGAAGAGGCCCAAACACCAAAGTCTCGAAACTTGCACAAAATAGCACAAAAAGAGGCCTTACAAGGCCTAAGAGGGGTCAAACTTCCCCAAAGCACAAAACACTCTTAATAAACTATCAAGAGGGCCTAAAAATAGAACTTTTTTATGTTATACACTAAACACAAAAACAGCTTTAAGATAGGTAAAAATAGGATGCAAAAATGGGAAATAAAAGGCAAGATTCTCACCCTTGTTGACCACCTTCACAAGTGTTGATGTTGTTGCTTCCTTGGGCTCAAATCTAGCCAAGAACCTCAAGAACAAGCTCTGATCCTTGAAGATACCAAGAAAAGGTGAAAGACTAGGTGCTTGTGTGCAATAATATGAACCAATGCACCTAGAACACTTAAGAAAGAGAGGTATAGAGATATGATATGTATCAATCCTAGACCTAAAACCAGAGCTCTCTCTGAGTTGTTTTCTCTCCAAAAAGCCAACCCTAAAGCCAAGGGGGAAGGGCTCCTCTTATAGAGGAGCCAAACTTGTAATGCTTACAAGTTAAGCAACCAAGAGGGACATCCCTCCATACACGTGTATGGAGGGGGAGCCAATGCCAGACAGCTGTAATAAAATATCTGAAAAAGCAGCTGAACAGTAATCGGCTAGCCAAAAATGTCATTTTGACAAAATTTAGTGCCGACCGGCAACAAAGAGTGCCGACCGGCAATATATATTGCCGGTAGCAACAAAAACCAGCCGGTGGCCTCTAGCTAGTGCCGGTGGTGTGTGGGGATGCCTCACAAGGCATTCCCTGCCCCTCCAAGGCAAAACACAAGTGTTGGTGCAAAACCAGACACAAAACGGTCGAGTCCGGAGATCCTGAGGCAAAGCGCGTAGCCGAGACCTCCGGGAACTCCAAACGAACACAAACATGGATAATCACCGAGTGTTCAAACGGTGACGTCCAAGTCTTGAGGACGGTCAAAAATGGGGTGTCTACAGTTGCCCCTCTTTGACAGAACTCGAAAGTCATAACAATGACGGGAGTGAATGTCAAAGCCTAGAGACGACCCATTTTTGACAAGGCCGAAGACTTGGACAAACATGCAAGACAAATAAGGTATGCGCCCGAAGGCAGGGGCAAAATGCAAGACAATGCAAGAGGCCGAGCATAACTTATGATCATGCAAAGAAAGCTGTAATGAAGCACGCATGCGACAGTCATAAGCTAGCATACGCCAGACTACACTACAATGCAGAAAGGATGTAAGAGAATTATGCAATTCTCAATACGTCTCACTCGGAGGATACAATACCTGCGCGGCTCGTCTGGTTGCACTGGCCTCAAATGAGCCGTACATACAATATCGTGCCTGAAAAGAAAACAAACTTAACAGGTACAATATCGTTAGCAACATGCATGACAATGCAATGATGAAATGCAAAATGATGTGCAATATATACAAAACT
Organism: Camellia japonica; assembly: GCA_030407325.1. Taxonomy (NCBI): domain Eukaryota; kingdom Viridiplantae; phylum Streptophyta; class Magnoliopsida; order Ericales; family Theaceae; genus Camellia; species Camellia japonica. The sequence continues at coordinate 12,814 of JAPPVO010007879.1, forward strand.
ATGTATAAACAATGCAAATGATATGCAATGCAATTGAAACAATGCAAACTAAATGCAGGGCAATTGAATCATGATTCAATCATGAGCGGGTCGAAACTACACATATGTCAAATAGATTGATGGAAGTAACAAGTCCGTCTACCATAGAACGATGTCTGAACTATGAGTGATGTAGACGGACACAAGGACGAGTATTGGGTGGAATGACATAAGTGGGGTAACGACCCGCTGAGGAAAGAATAGTGATCCTAAAGCCGGATGCAACAATTACACTACAATGCAATATATACAACGGATATGGCATGTAGCCAAACCGTATCTCGCTTAGGAAGGGGATGCACGCATACAAGCCGCATCTAATCACAGAACTGTACGCGTGCCGAACTGTGTTTTGACGTGAAAAGTATGGACACATACCGGACCAAGCTCAACAAGGAAAGGCGCAAGCCATAGATGGAAGATGATGCAGTGGATGCGTGCAACTAAAATGCAATATATATAATATGCAATGGAATGGATATTTACAATGGATAAGTGAAGGTGAAACATGCGTATCGACGCAAGTGAAGAATGCACGACAATGCGGGTGGAAGCGAAACCTGCGCGTCAACGCAAGTGAAGAATGCACGACAGTGCGGGTGGAAGCGAAACGTGCGCGTCAACGCAAGTGAAGAATGCATGACAATGCGGGTGGATAATGCAGTGGGTGCATGCAAACTATAATGCAATATAGATGGATGTTTACAGAAAATGCATGACATATGCACTATATTACAACGAAATGCATGACATATGCATGGTTTTTTTTTTGGTTTTTTGAAATGCATGACATATGCAATATTTACAATGATGCATGACAATACAATATGTACAATGATGCATGACAATGCAAGATGATGCAATGACTGCGATTGCAGTTTTCCCTATTCTCCCAACAGGGCGATATACTAGGTTGGTTCAGTATCCAGAACTGAGGCGTAGACACGCCGCCTCAACCTATGGGGCTTCCATACAGATTTCAAGCCGAGGGTACACCCTCTGGGTATTTAAACCAGACTTTAGTCTCGGAAATCCTGAACCTTTGCGTTCTAGGCATGAGCCGTTCAAACTCTAGTTTTCACCGTCCCCATTGGTCTCCTAGGAACTCACCGCAAACACAGGCTGGTGGCTTTACCAGACCACCGGAAGTCATTCGGGCACGACAAACACCAAAGGAATTGCACCTTCAGAGGATTTAAGGTCTCCTACACCGGGATGCAATGCATGACAATGCATGTTTTCTTTTGAATGCAGATGATGCATGATGTTTTTGAAATGCGCGCCAACGCGCGGCTTTTGAGATGCATGCCAAATGCAATGAGGTGTGCACCTTAATGCACCGAAGGTCTTGCACCTCCCAAGGATTTAAGGTCTCCTAGACCGTGCGTGTTTAAGGTCTCGCCAGACCGGGGAACGAACAAAACAATGCGATGTATAATGCAAGTGAGACACGCATGCCATGAAGGAATGGAAAATGATATGTAATGAGACACGCATGCCTTAAGGAAGGGAAAACGAAGTGCAAATGAGACACGCGTGCCTCAAGGATTTGAGGCACGCGTACCCCAAGGTTTGAACTGAAATGTAGATCGAAAGATGCATGACAATGCGAATGAACTAAAGTGCGTGACAACGCACATCTTTTGAAATGCACGACAATGCTCGTAATAGATGCATGACAATGCAAGTGAGCCGTGCACACCAATGCACCGAAGGTCTTGCACCTTCCAAGGATTTAAGGTCTCCTAGACCGTGCGTGTTTAAGGTCTCGCCAGACCATGGGAGGCAATACATGAAGCAAGTGAAACACGTGTGCCAATGGAAATGAGGCACACGTGCCGATACAAATAAGGCACACGTGCCAATGCAGAATGGTAAACAATGCAAGCGTGACACGCATGCCACATGAAATGGGAAATGTAAGTGAGACACGCATGCCTCACGAAACACAAAGCAATGCAAACGAACTCGAGTGCGTGACAACGCACGTGTTTTTTTCTTTTTGGAATGCGTGATAACGCAAAACAAGGAGATGCACGACAACACGAATGATGTGCGAGGCAACGACAACATGAATGATGTGCGAGGCGATGTATGTATTGAGATGCATGACAATGCATGACAACGCTTGTAATAACATGCATGACAATGCATGAGGGATGTGCATGACGGCGCGACGCAACGCACCAGACAACATGATGAATGCATGCAACGCACGCGGGGCAACTTTTGAATCTTGTGAAAGACAAGAGGATACAAAAGGATACAACATTGCATGAATTTGAGTGCTACGCACAGAAGACACGGTCCGAGTCAAAACGGAGGCCGGTTGAGCATCGAAGATACACTTTCTTGTACTTTCTTGAGCTATGAAGACCAGAAACCACTCATATTGCCTAAACAAGGCTGTGGGAACATCACCGGCCGGGCTAGGAGGCCACCGGCTGTCCATCGGCTGAAAATAAATTCCATCGGCACAATATTATGCCGGCCAGCACAAAATGTTGCCGACCGGCAAAAAGTTGCTGAGTCGGGGGCAGATTCGACTTTTCACCTTGGGTTCTTTAAAATAGGGTTTTAAACCCTATTCTTTCACTTTCCCTCTAGCCGAAAATCACCCCTCCATCTCTCTAGAGCCTCTTCTCTCATCTTTTCTCCATTTCTTTGCGTTCTCGCGCCCTTTTCATCTTTTGATTCGCGAAGTTTATCGCGTTTCGGACATTTTCGCCCGATTGAAATTTCATTTCGGCGCTTCCTTTGCCATTTCCCCCTTTTTGGGACTTGTTCCCCTCGATTTCCTCTTCATTTCCATACCTTTTTCCCATCCCGACCTTCCTGGCCATTTTCCACCCTCCCGGGGGTTGACTTTCGAGTTGACTCTTTGTATTCCGAGCCTATTTCCATTCCTCGACCATTTTCCCATCATTCCCGATATGGCCGACGACGTTCCACGCGGCGGGACTCCCTCGGATCATGAGATGGATCCCGAGGTTGAGCTTCTCCCGTTGAGCGAGCGCCCGTTCGATCCGGCGACCTATCGGCCGGCGATTCACGTTCTACCACCCGACGGATTACGCCAGTTCCAGAGCTTCGACATGGCGTTGGATCCTGAGCTCTTGCTACGCGAGCCTGTCTCCCACCTATCCTCCGATGCTTCTGAGGTAACCTTCTTTCTCTGTTCTACTTTCTGCAACGTAGAATTTTTTAACTGCCAACTGCCATAACTGATTACAGTCTTTAACTGCTTAGTTCCAATACACTGATACATTGTATATTGTAATTGATCACAAATACGTTTGCAACTGATTATCTGTTTAAGACTCACACGCGCACACACTGCACTAGCCTTGAACCACTCAAACCACGGCACACACCGTATTTCACTGCAAACATCGACACCCGGTACTTGTTTGAATCTAAAAAATTTGCACGCATGCCACATTTGCACCGAGCCACACAAACACGCTGACGCATCACACGTTGTAGTTTACTGTAAACACACCAGCACCCGGTATCTGTTTGAATCTGATAAACTTGCACGCATGCCAAATTTGTACTGAACCACTCAAACACGTTGACACGTCACACGTTGTAGTTCACTGTAAGCACACCGGCACCCGGTATCTGTTTGAATCTGAAAAACTTGCACGCATGCCAAATTTGTACTGAACCACTCAAACACGTTGACACGTCACACGTTGTAGTTCACTGTAAACACACCGACACCCGGTATCTGTTTGAATCTGAAAAACTTGCACGCATGCCAAATTTGCACTGATTTACTGTTTCCTCAAAACTGTACATTTTATATTGCTTCGCCATTATTTGTTTGAAAACAGGGAGATTCCCATACCATCCGTGGGTATGGGAACACTGTCGCTCGCGTGTAGTACGCCGAGCTTCCCGACACGGTTCGCCATATCGTGGATCAAGCCAGCTTTGGCGCCTTTTGCAGGGGACTCTCCCAGCTTACGACATGCAGACCTCTCCTCGCCGCTCTGGTGGAGAGGTGGTGGGACACCACCGATTCGTTTCACTTCTCCGCAGCTGGGGACATGACGATGACCCCTTATGACTTCTCGATGCTCACAGGCATCGGGGTAGGGGGTGATCCGATCCCCTTCGACATTGATATGGATGAGTGGACCGCAGCTTAGGTCTACTTGCTTGGTGCGGCACCGCCTCTCGCGCGTCCCGGCTTCATCCGGTACTCCTGGTTTGAGGTGCAGTTCCGGGTCCAGCCCCTCCTCGTTGATGCAGCTCCGATGACCCCAGAGGCCGTGGAGAGATATGCACGCGGCTTCCACATGTTCCTATTCGGGACGACGATCTTCGCCGACCGAGCGAACACAGTGCCTCTCTGCCTTCTCAGCGCATTGGTGGATGTCAGAGATATTTTACACTATGACTGGGGTGGCGCCGCTCTGGCCACCCTTTATGGATATATGAGCTCGGCCTCCCGCGGCAGCGGACAGTTGCTCGGGGGTTATTGGCGTGCTTGGGAGGTACATTTCTTTTTCTGCCTTTCATTTCCGTTCTTTATTTTATGTACTCTGCACACTGCACACACTGTAGTCTGCTTTACACTACCTATATACTGTACACACGGCACACACATACCCTGCTTTACACTGACTGTACACTGCTCACACTGTACACTCTGCACAATACACTGCACAACACACGGCTCTGCTATTTCCTGCTTTCTATTCTGTATTCTGCTTTATCTGATAAATGCACTGGTATTTATCTTACAGTTGTGGGTTTACGCCTATTTTCCTAGGCTTGCTCCTGTACCCGAGGCGGAGACCCCTCTGGTAGTCCCTTTTTCACGCCGCTTTGACGGGAGATGCACCCGGAGGCCCCGGGAGACCTTCAGCTTCTTCTGCCGCTACTTCGACACCATCACCCCTGCCGAGGTATGTTTTACTTGCAGTTCATTTAAGCTTCGTCTTCCCACTGTATATTAGCCATAACAGTAGGTAACAAACTGTATCTCAATTTCAGATCACCTGGCGGCCATGGGCTCCACTACCAGCGGCGATGCGGGATCGGTTTGCCGATGCCGATGAGACCTCACGTTACCGGATTCTGCTCGAGGGCCCGGTCTGTCGGGCTTGGTACCTGGGTGAGCGTTTTCTGCGCCAGACCCTAGGCTTACCTGAGCAGTTAGTCCCGGTGCACCCTCTTGAGCACATGCGGGATACGGAGAGGTTCACTGCCGAGCAGATGGCAGATTATACTATCGGCTGGGAGGCGGACGACTTCCGAGGCGAGGGCGATTACTCAGAGTACGTCCGGACCTTCCTCATGTGACCTCTGAGCGGCGGCCACCGAGTAGAGAGAGAGAGACCTGCGGCACCAGCGGCTGGAGCAGGAGCTGGATGGGGAGCGCCGAGGAGGGCTTGAGTCCGTGGCAGGGGTGGAGTTCAGCGAGGGCGAGGGACCGGTTGGCCTGCTCTGCCCGCTGCTTTGACTTTCCGAGGACAGGGTGAGGCGACCTATCAAATCCCCTTTGCTCCTCCACCAGCTGACCACGAGTTTGTCGGTGTCCCCGACTTGCCTCCGGTATGTAGTACTGCATTCTTCGTCTTGCACTGTTATTTCATTTCAGTTTATTTGATATTCCACAGAATATTGATGCCTCTGATACTTTTGCAGGCATCTTCTGAGTATACCCGGCAGTCATTGGAGATTGTGGGGAAGTGGATTGGAAATACTCTTCGGATCCTGGGAGACGCTAATGATCCTCAGCTAGTCACCTGCAAAGATACAAGTACTCCGGTCGGGGGTGCCGGAATTAGCACTCCGACGGACAAGTCAGTTCTTCTACTCAAGAAAGCTTGTTTACTAAGTTTTTAGAAGTGATTACTACATACCTTTTCTAGTTCGTTGCCACTATATTTATACTTGTTTCTTATGATCCTTGGGGCCAGAGCCTACTTTTTCAATCATTATTTTTTCCATTATTCGGCTCTAGGGATCCTTCCCTATTCGCCTATTTAAGGTGTTCGGCCCCTTGTCTATGCGGGATGTATGCCGGCTAGCGTCTAGCTTCTAAAATATACCTCCTCTATCCTTGCCATTTATTTCGGCACCCACAATTGCCCTCCGAACTCCCTGTTGACGGCAGTCAATCGGCGTGTTTGGTTCAGAATTTGAGGAGTTTAGCGTCAGGCGGCTTCGCGCGCCCCAAAATGTCAGGAAGCACGCGCCTTTTGCTCATCATTGCACTTTCCCGCTCTATTCATATATACCTCAGCATTTATTGCGATTTGAAACTTTGGCCCTTTCGGATTCATATTTCGTCGATCTTTTTCAGACTTTTGGATAGTGCTTTGTTGGTTCAGGGTAGTTTTCATGTATAAATTGGTTAACATCTGCGCGCAATTTATTGATGACAATTTCCTTGTAATTTTTGCTCTACCACCACACGCTTTGTATAAAGGAGTTCTGTGGTTTAATTTTAATGAAAGAGTTCTGTGTTTGTCAATGCATTTGGTAAAATGGGATTGCATATATTTGGGGAAACCCTAAATTTGGTCCGCGTGATTTTATTTGGAACTATTCTAAACAAGCCGTATATAATATTTTATTTGGAACTATTCTAAACAAGCGTATATAGAATATCGTTTATCCAAACTTTAGTTTTCTGCAGATTCAATACATATCCCATCAAAATCACCATTTGCAATTCACTGCCTACTGATCTTCGGCCCTTAGATTGACGAATCTGCCCTTGCCCCAGGGGGTTCATGATAAGAACTCTGGTTCTGAATCAATTCGTGAGCCGGCTGGGGTAGTTTGGCCGAACACATTGATGAATCTGCCCTTGCCCCAGGGGGTTCATGATAAGAACTCTGGTTCTGAATCAATTCGTGAGCCGGCTGGGGTAGTTTGGCCGAACACATTGATGAATCTGCCCTTGCCCCAGGGGGTTCATGATAAGAACTCTGGCTCTGAGGAATCAATTCGTGAGCCGGCTAGTGTAGTTTGGACGAACATATTGATGAATCTGCCGTCAACTTAGTCGGCGTCAGTCGATTGGGTGTCGCAATTAATGAACTTGCCTCGATCGTGCTGCCTTTGCGAGCGTTAAATGATTAAAGGTATAGCTTTTAAGAGTCTGGTAGCTTATCTGATTCAGACTCCTGAGAGAAAATCTATTGTACGAATGTCCAACAAACTCTTCTTTAACAGCAAAGGGGAAGCCAAGACATTGGCTGAGCTTGGCGGTGACATGAGGCAAAGTGAACACCGTGGTGCGCCCTTGCGTGCTGGGAGTAAGAGTTCTATGGGTCGACAGAGGCGTCAATCTCCTCGACGTCGTAGTAGGTCGCCCAGACGGGATAGGCAGTCCCAGGGGAGATCGCCACACGCCCAAGTCGAAAGGAGATCAGACGCGAATCCGCGCCCATTAAGTTTTGCAGTATTTGTGAGGAATAAACCTATGACGGAAGCGGACTCGATCGTTCGAGATCCAGACGTGGCGGTCGAGTTTGCTCGACAAATATTTCCTCCGGAAGTGCAGCAGTCAATGGTCGATCGTTAGGACTACGAAGTATTTCGCGAGGGCATTCATGGGGCGGTGAAAGGGCTCTATACGGCTTACGAAGTCGGCATGCGATTGCGCGCCGCCCGTCGAGAAATGGAGAAAAAGGAAGAGCGTATCCGCAGTTTAGAGGCTCGCGTGGAGGCGGCTGAACGTGAGTTAAGAGAGATCAGAGCGGCTCAGCCGCAACCAGCTGGGCAGGTGAATCCGAATCCAATCGTGGATGAGAGGGTTACCAGTCGGCTTATAAGTGCTGCCATCGCCGATCGCGAAACGGCGAGCATGTTCGCATTGGAGTCCGCCAAGGGGAGGTCTTATGAAAAAGGTTTTCACGAAGGGCGCTTGGTTGGAATCCAAAAGACCAAGGAGACGCTTGCCGAAGAGGTTTGCCGATGTGAAAATCGTGGGTTCAGGCATGGTTGGATCAAGGCATCTCAAGTCGCCGAATCTCTTCGCTTGTCAGGCATCGATTCGGCGTCACCTCTCTACCACAGTGAGGATTTTCCGTTTTCTTGCTTTCGAGGTTGAAAAGAGTGAGGATGAGGGCGATGCCGTCTGACTTTAATTATTGTAAAGTTCGAACGCTGGTCGCGTTTGCTATTATGTAATTTCTTGGTTGTTTGAATAAAAGACGCTTTATTGAAAATATCAAATTGTCTCCCGCATTCGGCGTGTGCGTATTTAATTTGATTGCATAAATGGTTGGATAGACATAATACATCAATCGGACTCGGCATGTTAAATCGATGCGATGATTCGTTGTGCGTGATCGGCCTACATGTAATGGCCGTTTACTTTTTTAATAAAGCCATTGCGGCGTGTGTCGTTGAAATTTGAAGAAGTCTGGCCGATTGAGCTAGGTAATTTTTGGCCTTGCGCAGCCTGTGCGCGTGCATTTTGGCCAACCGTTGGGTTAACTAGGTCATGGAGAATGTTGACCGACGCCTGTCTCGTGGGATTTAATATTGATAAAATCACCTCGGGATTTGGGCCTCGAGATCGCGGCCATTACTGAGAATAAAAGCGGCAGGCGCCTCATGCAATCAAACATCTATTGCGTGGGATGGTCAAGCGTTGTCACCATCAGATGGTGATGATAGTCGCAGGGGCTCAAATTCCGGCCGAACTTGGCGCTCAGACGGTTTGCGGCGGAGGATTCTCCGATGTAGGAGGTGGACCGCTGAAAGGAGAAACTGGAAACAGGTCAGCCTCCAAGTCGTTGAAGCAGATCGCCCCGAAAGGAGACACAACAACCGCTGCCCCTAACCTCCCTTGTCTTGGATCTTGGCCTTGACATTGTCGATGGTGTCAGAGGCCCAGCGACATGTCGATTCAGGCGCGGCTAGATCGATGCGTGATTTGTCTTAGAAGTTAGAGATAGATATTGTAATGTTCGAACGCGGATTGCGTCTATGTAACAACTTTTAAATCAAATAAAAAGTGTTATTTTATATAATTGAGTCTCACTCTGAAAATCTTTTGTTTAGCTATGCCAGATGGACGTTCCTGATTCCAACTTTTAATGGTTAGGCAAGTCATTTCGTATGGTTTAATAGTTTGCTACCGGAACGTTTGTGTAGCTTAGATATTTTTCCTGTATTCAGGAATCGGCCCTTGCTTTAGGCGGAATGTGAATTAAACCAGAACGGGTCGTACTCGTGGGCCGAATAAGGCACGCCTTGTCCGGCGAACCATACTAGTGATTCGGCTTAATTAGTTGATTAGAACGGGCTCCGAATCCGGAGAATTATTCGGCCCTATGGTGTCATGCACCAAAGGGGGCTCCGAATCCGGAGATTTATCTTGGCCAATCGTGAAATCCACGAAGGGCGCTCCGAATCCGGAGACTTATTCGGCCCTATGGTGTCATGCACCAAAGGGGGCTCCGAATCCGGAGACTTATTCGGCCCTATGGTGTCATGCACCAAAGGGGGCTCCGAATCCGGAGACTTATTCGGCCCTATGGTGTCATGCACCAAAGGGGGCTCCGAATCCGGAGACTTATCTTGGCCAATCGTGAAATCCACGAAGGGCGCTCCGAATCCGGAGACTTATTCGGCCCTATGGTGTCATGCACCAAAGGGGGCTCCGAATCCGGAGACTTATTTTGGCCAATCGTGGAAATCCATGAAGGGCGCTCCGAATCCGGAGACTTATTCGGCCCTATGGTGTCATGCACCAAGGGGGCTTCGAATCTGGAGACTTATTCGGCCCTATGGTGTCATGCACCAAAGGGGGCTCCGAATCCGGAGACTTATTCGGCCCTATGGTGTCATGCACCAAAGGGGGCTCCGAATCCGGAGACTTATCTTGGCCAATCGTGAATCCACGAAGGGCGCTCCGAATCCGGAGACTTATTCGGCCCTATGGTGTCATGCACAAAGGGGGCTCCGAATCCGGAGACTTATTTTGGCCAATCGTGAAATCCACGAAGGGCGCTCCGAATCCGGAGACTTATTCGGCCCTATGGTGTCATGCACCAAAGGGGGCTCCGAATCCGGAGACTTATTCGGCCCTATGGTGTCATGCACCAAAGGGGGCTCCGAATCCGGAGACTTATCTTGGCCAATCGTGAAATCCACGAACGGCGCTCCGAATCCGGAGACTTATTCGGCCCTATGGTGTCATGCACCAAAGGGGGCTCCGAATCCGGAGACTTATTTTGGCCAATCGTGAAATCCATGAAGGGCGCTCCGAATCCGGAGACTTATTCGGCCCTATGGTGTCATGCACCAAAGGGGGCTCCGAATCCGGAGACTTATTCGGCCCTATGGTGTCATGCACCAAAGGGGGCTCCGAATCCGGAGACTTATCTGGGCCAATCGTGAAATCAACGAAGGGCGCTCCGAATCCGGAGACTTATTCGGCCCTATGGTGTCATGCACCAAAGGGGGCTCCGAATCTGGAGACTTATTTTGGCCAATCGTGAAATCCACGAAGGGCGCTCCGAATCCGGAGACTTATTCGGCCCTATGGTGTCATGCACCAAAGGGGGCTCCGAATCCGGAGACTTATTTTGGCCAATCGTGAAATCCACGAAGGGCGCTCCGAATCCGGAGACTTATTCGGCCCTATGGTGTCATGCACCAAAGGGGGCTTCGAATCCGGAGACTTATTCGGCCCTATGGTGTCATGCACCAAAGGGGGCTCCGAATCCGGAGACTTATCTTGGCCAATCGTGAAATCCACGAAGGGCGCTCCGAATCCGGAGACTTATTCGGCCCTATGGTGTCATGCACCAAAGGGGGCTCCGAATCCGGAGACTTATTTTGGCCAATCGTGAAATCCACGAAGGCGCTCCGAATCCGGAGACTTATTCGGCCCTATGGTGTCATGCACCAAAGGGGGCTCCGAATCCGGAGACTTATCTGGGCCAATCGTGAAATCAACGAAGGGCGCTCCGAATCCGGAGACTTATTCGGCCCTATGGTGTCATGCACCAAAGGGGGCTCCGAATCCGGAGACTTATTTTGGCCAATCGTGAAATCCACGAAGGGCGCTCCGAATCCGGAGACTTATTCGGCCCTATGGTGTCATGCACCAAAGGGGGCTCCGAATCCGGAGACTTATCTTGGCCAATCGTGAAATCCACGAAGGGCGCTCCGAATCCGGAGACTTATTCGGCCCTATGGTGTCATGCACCAAAGGGGGCTCCGAATCCGGAGACTTATTTTGGCCAATCGTGAAATCCACGAAGGGCGCTCCGAATCCGGAGACTTATTCGGCCCTATGGTGTCATGCACCAAAGGGGGCTCCGAATCCGGAGACTTATTCGGCCCTATTGTGTTTGAAGAGGAGTGATAAACAAAGTCGATTTTTCATTAAAACGTGATACCAGTACAAGCATTGGGTCCCACAAGTCGGGTCCGTAACTGGATCTTTTCAAGATCTACATTGGCGCCGATTGCGGTGAGCCACGGATCTCCTCAATGCCACGGTCTGTTGGGAAGCGCATAAGCTGATGGTAGGTGCTTGGGACAGCCTTCATGACGTGCAACCAGGGACGTCCCATGATGGCGTTACACGGTGACGGAAGCTTAACAACCAAGAATTCCACGTCAACCATTTTTGAGCCCGCTCGAACAGGGAGCACGACCTTTCCCAATGGGTACTCTGGATTCGTGTTGAAGCCGAACAACGGTTGAGACGACGGCGATAGGTCCGACTCGTTGAGGCCGAGTTCAACAAAGGTTCTGTAGTACAAAATTTCCGAAGTGCTGCCTGGATCTACAAGAATGCGTTCAACGCTGAACTGTCGTACGCGTAATTTGACGACCAAAGGATCGACGTGGCTGGCCTCCGTTCCGACGAGGTCGGAGTCATCGAACTTAATTGTCGAAGTCTCTCTGGGCCTACCAGTTGACATGTTATTCTTTTGGGGAATTGGGTGTGATTGGATTGCATGCACGGTCGGGGATGCCGGCAAACTGTAGATTATGTGGATCACACCAAGCGGGGGCGAATCCTGTCTCAGGGCTAATGCTTTGGTTGGCTTCCCCTTGCTCACGTATTGTTGCAATCGACCATCTTGTACTAGTTCCTCCAGATGATCCTTTAGCGCATAACAACTCTCGGTTTCGTGGCCGTGATCTTTGTGGTATTCGCATCGTCTGTCCCTCCTCCGTGTGTCGGGAGGCCCCACCATCTTCGACGGCCACTTGAAAAATGGAAGGTGCTGGACTTTGGTCATTATTGCTGCGATCGGCTCTGTCAACTCCGTGTACTTTTTGTCGGTTCGCCTTGAGCGTCTGCTGTTGACTTGTAGTTGTTCGTTCGTTCGGTGGGAGCACTGATCGCTCGATCGGCGGGAGTCCCGCCTTTTGTCTCGCTTGGTTCGTTGCCGGGGCTTAGGGCTCGGTGGCGGCACGGAGCTTATTGGTCGAGCGATTTCGGGGAGGGCCGTATTGCTGGAGATTTGTCCGGCTTTTATTCTTATGGCATCATCTTCGACTTTACAATATTCTTCAACTTTCTTCATCAGTGCCCAGACTGTTTTGGGGGGCCTTCTGGTCAGGAAACTGCGCAGAGCACTGTCAGGATGTAAACCCATTTTGAAGGCGGTGATGGCCATGGAGTCGTTGCAAGCGTCGTCAACAGATTGAAGCACTCCCAATATCGCGCCGAATACGCTCTGAGCGTCTCTCCGACTGGATCTGCATAGCCCAGAGGGAGTCGGCCTGTTTCGGTTGTACCTCGTTGGTGATAAACCTGGCCCTGAAGGATTTCTGCAGTTGTCGGAAACTTTTAACCGAAGCTGGCTCCAACTTGTAATACCACCTGACGGCTAGTGGACCTAGGCTGCTAGGGAATATTCGGCACATGAGGGCTTCATTGTCTGCGTGTAGCGTCATGGCCTGTTTGTAATGACGGATATGATCAGTGGGGTCTGATTTTCCGTCGTAAAGAGTGAACGACGGAGCTTTGAATTTCTTGGGCAGGGATGCCCTTGCGATCCGTCGAACGAAAGGATCGTGCTGGTCTTCCTCGTTTGAGCTGATTCTCCTGCGCTTGTTCCTTGTTCGCAGATCTTTTTCGGAGGAGCTGGAGGTTTCGGATCGTCCCCTTGCGTCGAGCTCCGTGGATGATGAGTTGGAGTTGCTATTGGTATCTTTTGGTCGGGCCCGAGGTCTTTGCCCGTCTGCCCTCGGAGGTCGCTCTGGTTCCTCGCGCATGGCCTCTCTAGATTTGCTACCTCCAGGGCCAAATCCTGACGGAGTCGTTCGTTCTCAGCGATCATGTTCTCGAGCCTTTGTTCGTTCTGCTTTGCTTGTTCTATAATAGCCTGCATTGTTTCTTGCGCTGAAGTCGTTGGCGAATCGAAGTTCAAGGCACGTCGTGCCGCGATGGTCTCTTTTCCGAGCATATTGGCTGGGGTGAGGTCGTCTACCTGTGTGGTCGCGTCGGTGGCTATCGGAGGATCTTCGGTCACGCCTTCCATGGATGTATTCGAGTATTCCCACAGACGGCGCCAATTGTGGGGAAGTGGATTGGAAATACTCTTCGGATCCTGGGAGACGCTAATGATCCTCAGCTAGTCACCTGCAAAGATACAAGTACTCCGGTCGGGGGTGCCGGAATTAGCACTCTGACGGACAAGTCAGTTCTTCTACTCAAGAAAGCTTGTTTACTAAGTTTTTAGAAGTGATTACTACATACCTTTTCTAGTTCGTTGCCACTATATTTATACTTGTTTCTTATGATCCTTGGGGCCAAAGCCTACTTTTTCAATCATTATTTTTTCCATTATTCGGCTCTAGGGATCCTTCCCTATTCGGCCTATTTAAGGTGCTCGGCCCCTTGTCTATGCGGGATGTATGCCGGCTAGCGTCTAGCTTCTAAAATATACCTCCTCTATCCTTGCCATTTATTCGGCCACCACAGAGATGAATGCCTCCATGATGGGGATGCTCCAGCGGACTTTCGACCTCCTAGCCCTTTACAGCATCCCGGTATGTTCTTTCTGACTACAACCTCAAGCCATATACAAACTGCTTTACATAATCTGATGCATAACACAACATCTGTTAAACTGCTCACGGCATCTGATACACTGTACTCACACACTGCATCCTGCACTGATTCACTGCTCACGGCATACATACACTGTACTCATACACTGCATTCTGCACTGATTTACTGTTTACGGTATTCTGATGCGTTTGTCTTTCATGCTTTTTTCAGCCTCCC
>JAPPVO010007880.1:0-36384 GCA_030407325.1 Camellia japonica
GCTGCAATGAAATTAAGATACTATCTTTTACCTACAACTGTCTTGTAATTGCAACCACAGACTTGGTTAAGTACATGTTATCTAGACCTATGTTGAGGGGAAGAATTGGCAAGTGGATACTAGCCTTATCAGAATTTCATCTAAAATATGTCCCACAAAGGGCAGTAAAAGGGCAAGTTTTAGCCAATTCTAGCAGACCATCCATCTCAAACAGAGAGCCAGAGATATGGAACTTGGTATGGCTAGTATTGAGCCATGGCAGATGTGGTTCGATGGGTCGAAAGCCAATGGCTTAACTGGAATTGGTATTGTGATTAAATCACCATAAGGGGTAGAAACCACACATGGTTTCAGGGTGGATGAAGCTAATTGTTCCAATAACCAGGCTGAATATGAAGCCTTAATAGTGGGACTGAAAATTCTTATTAGATTACAAGTTCATACAGTTGACATATTTGGAGATTCTCAATTGTGGTTAACCAAGTGAAAATGATTTTCAAGTGTCAAAGCATAAGTATTTTACCATACTATGTTGTTGCATTACATCTGCTGTCTCAATTTCAAATAGAAAATGTGACTCATGTTCCAAGATTCTTGAATAATAGAGCTAATGATGTGGCTCAAAAAGCTTCAAACTTCAAGAGAAGGGATAATACCCAAGGGACATAAGCCAAACAACATATCAGAGATTAATACAACCTTGAACAAAAGGAATGTGGTCTTGGAAGTCAATCATAATGACTTACAAGAACAAGATTGGAGGCATCCAATAATGCAGTACTTGCTGGTCCATCTTCGAAGGCCAGCAGAAAAGTTAAATTGCAGTCTATGCAATATATGATATACGGTAATGCTCTCTACAAAAGGGGGGGAGACAGCTTATTGCTGGAGTGTTTAGGTCCAAAAGAAGCACTAACAGCTATGGCTAAGGTTCATGAAGGCATCTGTGGTGCTCATCAGCCTGGTGTGAAGATGAGATGGTTGCTTCGAAGGCATTCCTACTATTGGCCAACTATCCTTAAAGACTGCATAGAGTATGCAAAGGGTTGTCAGGCATGCCAAAAGCATGGCACAATAAGGCATGTGCCCATAACTGACCTACATGCAGTAGTAAAGCCTTGGCCATTCAGAGGATGGCCATGGATATGATGGGGAAAATACATCCACCTTCTTTGAAGCATCATTGTTTCATTCTGGTAGCCACTAATTATTTTACTAAGTGGTCGAAGCTAAGCCATACAAAGCTGTAGACCAGACTGAAGTTATTGGATTTATTAAGGATCTAATCCATAGATTTGGCATCCCACAAACTATAACTGTGGATAATGGGACTGTGTTCGATGGGAAGATGGTGAAGTCCTTTGTGGCAGAATTGGAATTAGTCTCATTAATTCCACCCCATATTATGCACAAGCCAATGGTCAAGCTGAATCGTCCAATAAGTCCTTGAAAAAGGAATACAAAAGGTTGTGGAGGACAATCTCAGAGATTGGCATAACTTATTGTTGGATGTGTTGTGGGCTTACAGAACCTCTCCAAGGTCAAGCACAGGAGTCACTTCTTATGCCTTGGTGTATGGTATGATGCAGTGTTACCTGTGGAGATCAATGTTAAGTCCTTGAGGGTGAGATGCCAGACCAGCTAAATCCTGAGCAATACCATCAGAGTATGTGCTTGGAATTAGAAGGCATAGATGAAGCCAGAATTCTGGCATTAAAACATTCTCTTGCAAAAGAAGAAAGCAGCCAAAAATTACAATAAGAAAGTCAAACACATTGGTTTTGATGAAGGTGATTTGGTATGGAAAACAATACTCCTAATAGGAATTAAAAGCCATAAGTTTGGCAAATGGTCACCTAACTGGGAAGGACCGTATCAAATTCATAGAGTTCTGCCTTTTGGAGCATACCATTTAAGAAATTTGAATGGTTACGTACATCCCAAAAAGATTAATGGCAGATATTTGAAGCCTTATTTTCCAACCATTTGGGAAACACAAGGAATAAAATAAACACTAAACACAAGAACATAAGACTGCTCAAATGATGGACAAAAAATTTGTTCTTTCATAAAGAATTAGGTACATTTTGCCACAAATTGGCCCAAAAATCATTATAGTGTTTTAATTGTTTTTGTACAACAGATTTCCTATTGGTAAATGCTGAACACAGTCGAATAGCTGCAGCCATCTTTTTCTTTCGATCAGCTAGTCCTTGGTTGGTAATTTGCAGTTTAGTGTCAGTTCGGACTAGGGCTTGATTCACTGCGGACAACTTCTCTTCAAGCTGAGCTTTCCTCTCCAGCAGCTGGACTCAAAAGTAGGAGGCAGAGGAGTGTTGTTCCTTAAGCTTTGACACTTCAGTATGTACTTGGGAAACAAAACTCTGGTCGCCAGCCAATTTCTTATCCGTAGCCTTGGCAGCCTGACAAATGCTGATGTAAAAATCGACAGTAGCTGCTGCCTGAGATAGATGACTTGAAACATTCATGCCAAACTGCTCAGCAATTTTGCAGCATTGAAGGAACCCATTTCTGATTATAGGTCTTTGCAGAGCCTCGAAGGGGATCCTCGAAAAAGAAATCAACAGTTCCAGGCATGTGTCCAAGTCTATCGAAAGTGCAGAAGGTTTGCTGCTGGAGGAAGAAGAGCTCTCAAAAATTTCCAGCAAGGAGTCAGTCAAAACTAATGGCTCAGCTTCAATATTCAATGTTGGAGAGGTAGAGGGTACGTCGAAGAGACTAGCTAGTCTTCCTTCGAAGATATCAACCTCATCCATAGACATGAGGGGTGCAGAGAGTGTTGTGGTGGAAGGCATAGAGGACTGCATGGGGATAGGAGAAATGGATGGAGCATTTTTGGCAGTCTCTGTGGTCTTAGCCACCAATGAATCAAGCGAGGAGGGGCTAGAAGTAGGCAAAGGTGATGAATTACGAGTTGGAGAACTACCAGCACCCTCAATTGGGGAATTAGCTGCCTTCGAAGAAGAGGTAGCAATTGGAATTTCCTTGGAAGGAGAAGGAGGAGCAAGGCTCGAAAGAGAAGTAAATTGAGAGATAGGCTCAGTGGTTATTGCTACAAAAAAATAAAAGTAATGTAAAGTAATGTCATCTCAATTAAAGATTCGACAAGAAAAGAATAGAGGCATGAAAGAAATTACTTATTCCAGAAGTGCTGGTACTGATGGGAGAGCTGCGAAGAGAGTAATGTTCGGCAGTCTGTTGCCTTCTTGCAGCTTCCCTTTGTAGTACGTCAGCAGCAGCAGCTTCATCTCTCAGAAATTGTTGCTGCCGTCTCTTCTCAGCCCTCTCGAAGACAATTATGGCCTTGGAATACTCTTGTTCTACGGCCTTAGCGGCTGCTTCGTGGACGGGATCTTCAACCAAGTTAGTAGCTGAAGCAGCCACTTTTCTTCTTTTTTCTATTGCTTCGGCAATGGTCTCGGAATCGGAGTCTTCGACGAAATCAGAAGGAGAGACAGTTATCTTTCTTGTCTTTTTTCTCTGTATTGGTATTGTCGGCTCCTTCTCAATTTCTTCAGTCTGAGACCCGGATTCCCTAGAAAAGAGCTCCTCTTCTACTTCTCTAGCAGCTATTTTCTGTTGAACCAAGTCAATCACTTTTTTCCTTCTTTTCAAGGGAGACTCCTGCTCTTGATCTTCTTCTTCTTCTACTTGAACCTCAGATATTTCCTTTTCTAGTTCAAGGAGTTTCCTCTTCTTTTGCTGTTGACCACCTTCACAGAAGAAGAATTAAGAATAAGATAACCAGCATTATAGAGAAAGTCGAAGGAAAGAAAACAAAGGTACTACCTTTCTTCGAAGCAGCCCGAGTGACTTTTAGAGGAGTTGAGGCAGCAGGAATGGACTGGATTGTGAGAGGCACAGTGGAAGAAGTAACAGTTCTAGCTCCCTTGGGCTTGGGCACATCCAACACCTTTAGTAGGTTTTGAGGTGAAATGGCCAAATAGATTCCATATTGCTCACCCACCAATTTTGGTATCTCTTCAATACGGTACCTTGAGGAATGAAAGGGGTATACTCAAAATGGCCAAGTCATCTATAAATTTGAAGGTTGCCTCTTCTAGCCTCGACCTCCGAACCTTCAAATCTCTCCTAGTAAGGCTCAAATTAGTGTTGCTGCAGAGAGGTATTGGGACCCCTTGTGTGAAGCCAAATTGTCTAGCAAATTGAGTAGGACAATAAGGCTCAGCTATGCATTTATAAGCTCTGGGATTCGTAGTCCCGATAAATAGCTCTCTAGGAAGCAGAAGGGAAGCCCATATATCCTTGTGAGCAGGCGAGGCACAGAGCCTGTCACTTAGGAAATTATTCAACCAAGTTGGACCAATGCTGGGTTTGAAGGGACAGAAACGGTGAGTAGGAGGGGCAGCTGGTAGTTAATGGAAGAAAGAGAAATAAAAGGCAAAAGTAGAGGGAGAAAGTGAAGCATTGGCCAGTCTTATGCCATGGGTAAGAGAGTGTAGCCCAGAAAATTTAAGGCATTTAGATTGTAATTCAGTAAAATAGGCGAAAAGCCAAAGCTGAAGGATCCAGAATGGCCCCCCTTGATTAGCATCTAAGGGTTTCTCACAAAAGAGGGAACAAACTCTATATACATGGCCTAGAACGTATGGGGCCAAGGCTACCATTTTCTGCAAAACAAAGGCTTTGGCAAAAGGGGCAAATTCAGGCATGATTCTTTGGAAGGAGATGCAGAAGAGGAATTTGTAAAGCCAATATAACAAGAAAGAAAAGAATTCCCTATCAGTTACCAGGCCCTCTCTTTTATTCTCAGCTTTAACAAAATCACTGTAAGATGAGTTAAGAGAGGGGAGGGAGAAAGGGACTGCTAAGTCAGGGAAATCTGGTGTAATGGGGGTACCAATAGGGGATACTCCTAGTAGATGGCAAATATCAAGAACAGTAGGGGCCATCATCCCACATCTAAATTGAAAGAAATTAAAGATAGGGTTCCAAAAACATAAAGCAGCAGGAACTATGAAAGGGTCCTCTGAGATAGTTACCCTAGATAGTCGGAGAGCATCGAGAAGGCAGAGCTCTTGAAGGTCCAATGTCCTAACAGGGATGACCCGGTCATACCATTCTTGCCACTCCGGTCTCACCGTGGGCCAGCATCGGTGAGGGCGATTGATTCTCCAGTTCCTCCAGTCGAGACCACCTTCATAAAGGAGACATTGGTTCTCCAGACGAGGATATAGGGCTGGGAGCTCATCAAGGATCTCTTTGAATATGGGCTCGAGCACATAATCTTGCTGCACATGGCGACGAGGGACAAAAATACGCCCATCAATAGTGCTTTTCTCCCCAGCCTTGTACTTCTCACATTCTGCATCAATGAGTCTTTTCAAGGCCACAGATGAGCTCACACGCTTTATGACTAGCATTTTTGGTGAAGAAGAAGCCATTGATAGTATGCTTTTCCAGAAAGTAAGAAGAGAGAGAGAAGAGAGAGTAGAGAGAAGTGGAAGATGATGAGGGTTTGTACGTTAAGAGCGTAAGTAATTCCAGAATGCGAAACAAAAGGGTTTTAAAAGCCTTTGTGTCCGGAAATATATCCCATAAGTCGTTAAGTACTAAAAGTACGAATACGAGGAGTCTCTTCCGATATTGATAGTTTTTGGAGGGAAGAGCACATTCCGGATGGTGATGCCAGCTGCGAAGCAAGATATTTGGCTTCAAAACCAGATTTTGGCGCCAAAAATCAAACAACAACGGCTTCGAAATACAAGAGTCGGCTTCGAAGCATACTACATGCTTAAAATTGTAAGAATACTCAAGGATTAAGGACCTGTAATAGGTTTCTTAACAAAAATAGTACCCTTGAGGCAAAGTTTGAGGACCTTTGAGGAAGTAAATAGTTGTTTGAAACATCTAAACCAATAGTTGGTTTGTATATACACAGAGAATTGTTTGTTCGGTTAAAACAGTATACCCCAAGAGCAGTTTCCATATTGTTATGAGTATGGACTGTTGCAAAACTAGTCAGTACTAACCATGACTATATTTTGGTTATGATTAAAACAGGCTTTGAGGGAAAAGATTATTAAAATTCGAAGCACCAATTCTAAACAAAAATCAACAAGAGTTGGTAACCATAGTCCATAAATTGGAAAATTCATCTCAGCATCCTTATTGGAATTGATTGGATCTATATTCGAAGGATAAGATTGTTAAATTCGAAGCACTGATTCTAAATGAAAATCAGCAAAATTGTCGATTTTATTCCAAAAGTTGGAAGAATTCATGTTGATTTTAGTGTTTTAACAATTGTGTCCAGTTTCGAAGGATGAGTTTGTTCAGAAAGAAGTTCTAAAATTGCTTTTGAAGATGAATGGAGACAAAATCAAATAATGCCAAAACAATCTTAGTTATATTAAAGAAAAAGCAATTACATCGAATGACTCTCTTTGGGTACAAGTTCAAGCTCATAGAAATAAGGAATGGAATAAATAACAAGATCATGAAATGTTGTCCAACTATGGTCGATGAATTTCTTTTCTTTCTTCATTCTATTCTCCATTTCTTCCAGGATTGGCTGTTGAAGTTGATGTGCTCTCACTTGATAAAAGAGCTCTTCAGCTTTTATTTTGAATGCTGCTTCTTTCAATCCTCGCTCCAGTTCGCCCATATCCATGTCATCCTCGTATGTAGAGTCTTTATTCTGGAAGTTATCGAATTTCTCGATGAGTTTCTCTGCTTCGTACTGAGTATGAACTTGAAGGGTTGAGAGTTGGTCCAAAGATTGAGCGGTTGCCATGGCAGTTCGATGCCAGTGAAGGAGTAATGGAAGTTGGTCTAGAAACATGTGGAGTTTTGCTTGAGCAATGGGGCTAAGGACCTGACCCCGCGTTAGAATATCACAAGCCCATCGAAAGTTCTTGAGAGGAACAGCGTCCTCCAAAACGTCAAAAGGCAAGTGAGAGAAGGCTGCAAGCAAAAACTGGGCTTGTTTTCGCTCAGCTGGAGTAGGGGAAGATGGAGGCATGTAGGGAAGAAAGACCTTATCCGCAGAAAGGGCGAGCCCCAGTCTCTCTGGCCAAGATGGAGTTGGTGGAGGAGAAGGTGTGGATGCTTCTAATTCAGGAGATGGAGAAGAAGATGTGGATGCTTCCATTTCAGGAGATGGCGTGAGAGCAGAAGGAACAAAGGCATTAATGTAATCGAGCCAATCGGAAGAGCAGAGTTTCGCCCTATTGGCTAAAGATGATAGATTGTGCCCTTGGGCCTCTTCTAGGCATCGGGTGGCAGACATTATCCTTGTAGACATGGAGGATGTGTACTATGCTACAAGTAAATTGTCCTCCAAATTGCGTCGGAGGTCGATGGGCACATAAGGGTAAACCACCGAGCTTCGAGCATCAGAAGGGAAATCTAAAGGGTCAGTGAACTCAACAAAATGATGGTTAATTCGCTCCCTTAAGACACGAGTCTCAGATTCCAACCAGCCAGAAATCCCAGAACCCTCGAAGGTAGAAGAAGCCACAGCTCTATCCTATGCAGACTGTGAAGAAGAATCTCCTATGTCCATATCTGCAATTTTCTGAATTAAAGGATTGAGGGTAATATGTTCGTAGTCCAAAGATCGATAATTTGCGAAGGCTTCCATGACTTAAATACAGGAAGTTGATTAAAGGTGGCTAATTAATGGAATTTCCTTCGAGGAGAAACAGCATCATCAGATGACTTTTCATATACTTTATCAATAGTGAAGAAGTTTGATTCAGCCATGAAAGGGATATCAGTCCGCTTGATTACTAAGGTGGTGAGGATATTCCAAAGGTTGGAAATGAAATTAATGCAAGTAATCATCAATGGGTGACGGTTGTGTTTCTAAAAGCACAAAGCCCATGCACGACTATGATCCACTAATATCACCAAGTATTGGGTATATTAGTGTGGGGGGTAATGTTGGCTATATATTTTGTATAAGTCAGTTACAGTTCGACAAGTGGCAGAGTAAGGGTAATATAGGAAGACTATTCAAGTCTTCGATCCTGATCGTACACGTGGCAGTTAATATTGGTTCTCGCGTGATCTGAGTAGCATTGGATTAGTAAAGAGATGCAAGGTGACGTGGCTTCAACGGTTACTCATATTTAAATTCAAATATAAGAGGGAAGCTCAACTGTAAGTGATGGCGTAGTGAAACTACCTATAAGGCAACATGATCGCGATCATGGAGGAGCAGTTCGACGGTGAGAGTGCAGTCGAAGGTTATCCTTGATAAGTATAAATAGCAGGGAAGCCCCTAGAAAAAAGCCCCAGACTCAGATCCAACAAACCAGTCATTTACTTTATATTTTCTTTTTCAGTTTTACATTTCCAGTCTTTACATTTCCTGCACTTTAAATACCTGTTCTTTACATTTTTGCACTTTAAATACCTGCACTGCACTTCATTCATAGGAGTAGTTTCAAGTAGATTTTTGCTGTAAACCTCTACGAGGTTGAGTTTGGCTCATTGTAAGTTTTCATTTTTGTGAAATACTTTAATTGTTCGTCATTTACCTGTTATTTTGCTTAATTTCTCCTAAGTCAAGCCACCAGTAAAAGTCCTCTTCATTGAGGCTGAAAGAACTAAAACACAATCGTCTGATAATTGGTTGGCAATTATAATTTCTGTAAGGACTGATTGATCCTTGCTGGCACGCTCGCATTTACAAATATAACCCTCGAAAAGCCAAAAAGCCAACAAAAACGAAACTTTTTAACCCAAACTATAGCCAAAAAGTCGAAAAGGCAACCCACTTCCCAAATGAAGACTTATTTTTGACTAAATGATGAATAAAAAAATAATCTAAAGAGGCTTCATTCTTCTTCTAATACCATATTACCTATGGTATTATTTAATCCCCTCATTTTTTTTTGCTATTTAATTTTCATATCAATACTATAATTATCTGAAATTTAGTTTGCAAAACAAATACCGAATTAGATTATTAGGTGAGATTAGGGGTGGTTGCGGTTCGGTTGCGGCCGAGAAACCTTTAATTCGTCATCCGTCCGCCGGATGGGTGGATTGGAAAAAATCAATCCTCATCCGTCTGCCGAATTGACGGATGCGGATTGAGTAGATGAGCGGATTGGCGGATGGATGTGAAGTGGATGACGGTTTAAACTTTTACAAATTTTAAACATAATACAACAACTTGTTAACATTTTTTTTTTTGGATAACAGTTCAACTCAACATAACCAAAGCTTATCAAGTAAATTATCAAATACGAATAATAAATACATGTAAGAAAACCATGCATTATCAAAACTATTTCATTACTTTTTTTTATTCAAAAATTATTTAATTTGATTTTTAAAAAAAATGACAAAATTAAGCCTTATATTTTTCGCACAAAAATACCAAATGTCAATCTTTGCCATTTGATAAAAGGATTTCCAAATTGAAAACAAATTGACAACACAATGGAATATCTGAACTTATTTTCAATTGAAAACACAAAACATAATATCTTAACAAATTGAAAACACAAAATCTTACAAATTACTAGGGATGCTTGCGGTTTGGCGGTTTGGTTGCGACCAAAGGAACCTCAAATCCACCATCTGTCCAAAACTAGGTGGATTGGAAAAAATCAATTCGCAACTGTCCGCTCGTCATCACGCATCCGTCCAAAATACGGCAGATCAATTCGGTTCGGTCGATTCCTCACCTTCAATTCTATCTCCCTTATCTCACAATCAAATACCGAATTAATACTTTAATGGACCCACATATTTCCTCCACATTCAATTCTTCTTTTAGTGTACTAATAGATGATATGACATAATTTTAGAAGTTTTGAGTATTTATAATTTATATAATGAGTGAAGTCTGTAATAATGTCATAAGATATATTGATATACCAATTAATATACCAATTAGTATATGTAACACCACCATACTTTCTTTGAAAATATCTTTTATTCTAATACTTCAATCAAACATTCCCCAATAGTATACTATCCCTATCTTATAGTAAAGGTCTTTAGTTCAAACGTCCTGTGCAGTGTTCGAGCAATCCAAATTTCTTTTCTTTACTTTTGTTTTTAGATTTAGGTTGTATGATTTGTTTTAAAATTTTTAAAAATATATATTTTATTAATTTTTTATGTAAGAAACTATTTTTAATTGTCATAAAAAGTTATTTTAAAATCAATACAAAATGATTGGTGTTATTTATTTTAAGAGACTTACCGTCACTTCCATTGATCAAACTTATTTATCTATAAGTTCTATTTTTTTAATTTTACCTATTAATATCTTAAAAAAGTGTTGAGGCAAAATAAACATTTTAAAACTTAGGTGATATTTGATTCATTAGAATGATCATTTCATTAAAAAAATCTATTTCCATATTTGATTAATTAAAAAAATAATAAAAATATTGAAATCATAAATCACCTTAAATGATCATTCACTACTCTTCCTATTCTAGTCCATTACATTAAATTTCATCCTAATAAATCAATATTAAAAAGGGTATATAATTTATAAGCATTTAAATTCATTGTATAATACTTATCCCTCATTCAAATTAAAAAAATACCTTATTTAATTTTGAGTTTTCAAAATCAAAATTTTCAATTTTCAATTCGTATTTTTATATTTTTACAATATTTTAATCAATTTTTTTATAAATTTTTTGGTCCTCTCTCTCTCTCTCTACTTTTCATAACAATCAATTTTTGTAATTTCAGTTTTGGGGATCAAGAGGTATGGTTCCATGTAACAAGTCACTGAAGCCTATGAGAAGTCTCATCCTACCACTAATTTGTGCCCTCAGAAGCCAAAGACCTTGAACCCTCCATCTTCCAAACAAGAGTGGAGAGTCAAGGAGACTAACATACAAGTTCCAACTAAGTGGGAAGTGGTGAAGAAAAAAAGGAGAGACAACGGGCAAGGTTCAACGACAGTGATAAACAAAGAGGAAGAGACGCAGCGTTTCACCCCATCAACATCTAATGCTTTTGATGTCCTTGAATCACGTGATATGGGAGAGTTGGGGAATGGAGAATTAAATCAAGAGTTGTTTCAAACGAAGAGCCTAAAAAATAGAGAGAGTCCATCTCCAAGTGATCCCATTAATGGGGAGACTACAAAGGAGGATAATAAAAGAAAACTCAAAGCGAAACTTCATTACTTGAAAAGTACTAGAGGGAAATTTTGAATCCTTTGTTGTGTATGTTGTGTTTGTCATCTTTAGGCTTAGTTTGTTTCTTTTGAGGGAGTAGTTTTGTTTTTTATTTATGTTTATTCTCCCTTCAAAAGATGTGTATTGAACTTCATTGTATATCTTTCTTTTTTGGTTATAATATGACTTACTTATCAAAAAAAAAAAGTTCTCATCCAAGTGGTATTAATGCTCTTCACTCTCTAAAATCTCATCTTTTAGTACATCAAATTTTGAATCTATATATATGCATGCATAGTGAACTGTGGTACTTTGTAGCCTAGCCTTTTCTGGGTATCATTTCAATTTTGTGTTATATGTACTCTTATATTCTGTTTTAACCCTTGACAGTTTTATTTGTGACTTGCGAGATACAAAATTGGTAGGTTAACTTTGTGTCTTTACCTCTAAGATGCACAGACATGTGACAAAACACGGCTATGCGGACACGTAAATTTTAAAAAAATACAAGACACGACACGTTGGGACACGTTCAAAATATATTTTTTATTATATTTATATTTTTAAATATTTAATATGTATTTTATGTTAAATATTTAATTTTATCAATTTTGTCAACCTTAGGTATGCTATTTTGGTAAAAAAATTAAAAATTTTAATTTAAAAAATAAATAGTACTCATTGTATCCCTAATGTGTCCCTAGAGTGCCCCTAGCATGTCCTCAACGTGTCCCTTGTGTGTCCTCAGTGTATCCCAACTTGTCCGCAGCATGTCCAACTCTTTCCAACGTGTCTGACATATGCCCGGCGCGTGTCCGTGTCCGATACATGTCAAACACCGGTATGTGACCTCCGGAAAAGTGTCTGTGCTTCATAACTTTACGTCATTTTTACTAATCAATTTTTTATATTGTGTTCTGTCTAATATTTTGAAGGCGTACATTTCATGGAGTGGCTTTACTATGGTATACAATGGTATACAATACTAGTAGGGCTTGTTTGATTGGTTGGAGTAATAGTGATGGGGTTAATAATCTATGGGATTAACCATTGGATTGATTGTCTAACTCAATTAGGGCTTGTTTGATTAGGCAGGCTATAACATAGGATTGAGATTATTAATTTATATGACTCACATTCCATTGTTTGGTAGCGAATTTTATTATTCGGATTAGATTCCAATAGTCATTCTATCCAACAAAATTGATGATTTTTTTAATCTTACAACTTATACATATAATTGGGATTATAAATTTTTATATCCATTGCAAAATAAACTTGGATAATAGGAAATTATGTATCTCAGCAATCCAATTGGATAACTAATCCTATACTAATCCCATGGATTGTTAATACCCTCGCTATTAATCCTTACTAATCAAACAAGCCCTTAGTGAATTATTAATAATAATGCCTACTTGAATTGAATATCTCATGATTTTCGGGATTAGAAATCCTACATATTACTGAGCTGGCCACCATTTATGCCATCCAAACGTAGGAATGTGTATATCACTGGATTAACAATCCAATCCTATGCTCTAATACTAGAATCAAACAAGCACATAATATATTTATGTAAATGGCAATGTTATGTTTATATAATATATTCTCAATCAACTTGACATTCAAAAGATGGACCTATGAACTCTAAATAGAGTAGAATATGAAGAAAGATAAAGTGAAAACTCTTTATTTTAAAACCTAAAAGGTGTGTATATTTATTGTTAAAGAAAAAGTAAAATATAATTGTGGAACCGTTGGGTTGGACTGGCTTGAACACTAAATATCCATACAATCTTGTTTGGCGTCTTTACTGCAAGGGAAGAAGTAAGCGAGAATCTCTCTTTTAATCTGTCAATTTGATAGAATCTGCGCTTCGCCTTTCCAGCAATTGCCTGAAATAATAGAGGAAACATGAACCTCTTTGTGCATACTTTAATCAAATATAATTAGAGTGGATTTTTTCAGGCAATTGGAAGAAAAGAACAGAAAAAAAAAGGAGGCAACCATTTGTTAAACCATAGTGATGTCTTCTTAGCAATTGCAGTGGATTTTTTTTTTCCCCAATAATATTACAAACCCAAACATAAATACCCAAAAATTGGCCATAATTATCATCTTGTGGTTGAGATTTATTCTACACATGGACCCCACACCACACAAATTCAATCACAACCGCACTATCCCATTGGGGGTAAATTTGGGGAAGTTAAGGGTGGGTACCTAGAAATTTTTTTTTTTTTTTTTTTAAGGTGTGTGTTTGTGTGCTATAAGGGGTATTGGGTCTAACTTTAGAATTTTTTCATGTTTTTTACCCTCTTTTCTTTTTTATTTGGTTGCAGAAGGGTTGTGCCCCTCGCTATGTTCTCTAATATAATTTTCTTTGCTGCGAATAAAAAAATACTTCTTTCTCCAAGCCCAAGTGAGTCCTCGAGAATTTTTAAAGTTGTGATCTATACCAATTTGCCCAAATCAAAGATCCAACGTTAGTAATTAAAAAAAATTTCATAAATGCCTACTAACTGAGCTTTATTTTGTTCATTATGTTTCTTAAAATCCGAACCATGGTCCTTCTTTGGCAAACATATAGAATCTTTGGCAATCTTGGCTATGGTAGAGGTGAGATCCACTCCTTTCCATGGAAAGGCTCGCAAAACTTGTTCTATGGAAGTGAGAACTTTCTTTTGGAGAATAAACATACTGGACTCTATGTTACATGGACTTGGGTACGAGTGTCGGGTGTGGGTATGTATTTAGAGGTCGGACTCATCAAACCATAAATTTAAGGATATGTGAACTTGGCAAAAATATATTTTTAATCAAGTATGTAAGATAAAATGGTGTTATATGTAACTTACAGTGTCATAAAGACATTTAAAGCAATTATATAACAATATGTACATATAGTAATAGTGTTATATACAATTATATAAGAAGTATTCATTGAAAATTATCCAACACATATTCCATACCGTTGTCCGACACGGGTATTTGATTTATTTTGAAGAGTTCATGTAACATAGAGGACTAGTATATTTGAATAGAGAATAACACTGCCTCGATCAATGTTATATGGGCACTTCTAAATTTATGAAGTATACGTGTTGGACAGTTAACACTTGTGTAAGGGTATGGGATATGTCCGATATGCCTAGTTGGAGATGCACCCAAAAAGTATGTATAAGTTGTCGAGTTTAGTATAGTAATATGCATAAGATTTCTATTTTCTATATAAATACTATATTTTAGTTTTTAAACGTCATTTTATCCTTGAAATATTAAGAAAATAATATATATGAAATATAGCCGTGTCTAGGTGTCCTTGACATGATAATTATATGAATTTGACACTTATCACATATCCACACTCAACACCCGTACCCGAGTCTATGTACATAGGTTTTGATCAATTGAAATCTACCAGCACAAGATTATACATTAGTCCAGGACTTGACTCTGGCTATAATTCAACAAGACGTCTACAATACTCTGCCATGAACTTGGAAGAAATTAAGCTAGAAACGTCATATTAGAAGACTCATTACTCTTAGCAGGATTCGGGGTTAAACCAGACAAACTTTGGAAAAC
This sequence comes from Camellia japonica, assembly GCA_030407325.1. Classification (NCBI taxonomy): domain Eukaryota; kingdom Viridiplantae; phylum Streptophyta; class Magnoliopsida; order Ericales; family Theaceae; genus Camellia; species Camellia japonica. Next base: position 14,739 of record JAPPVO010007880.1, read on the forward strand.
CATCAAAGCCTTTTTAAATAGAGTAATAAAACTCACATCAACCTTGCAAAAGAGCATGAGGTTAGTTATAAGTGGAAGTCAAATGAGTAATCCTTTCCTTTGCATACCTTGAGTACTTGAAGTCACTCACTGTTATCTTCTTTCTCAGGATACCTGTTAGAATTTGTATAGTGTAAACAAACAAGTTGTGTAATGACCCAAAATTTTTTCTTTTAGCAAGCCTTCTCTAAAACACTACGTGAGAATGATGAGTAGATATTATTTGTTTGCAAGGCAATTGGAAAATTTTTAGAGGGAGGAATAAAATAGGACCCACCACTTACACTTTAGCTGATACTTTAACAATTGCTCAACATCATGATGTTGAGTTAGTGGCACCGAAAAGCAACATGTGGATGATACATTTTATTTTTTTGGCCATTAAACACACAGGAGCTAAACAAATTCCTCTCTCTCTCGCTTCAAACCCCTTCGTTTTAGAGACAACCCTTCAAATTTGTAGAACTGCAGCTGAACCCCTTCATAGTTGCAGATCATAATAGATGAGAATTGCGACATGGCAATACGACAAGTCGCCAGTATTCATTTCAAGAACTTCATTGCAAAGAACTGGTCACCCCATGAACCACATGAGCAATCGAAGATTTTTCCCAATGATAAAGACATGATCAAGCAGAAAATTCTTGTCTTTATAGCCCAAGTCCCTCCTTTGTTGAGAGTACAGCTGGGTGAGTACCTCAAGACCATTATCAATACAGATTACCCAGAGTAATGGTTGAGTCTTTTACAATGGGTGAAGCATAATTTACAAGATCAGCAGGTTTTTGGAGCTTTGTTTGTTCTGAGGATTCTTTCTAGAAAATATGAGTTCAAGTCAGATGAAGAGAGAGCACCAGTTTATCTCATTGTCGAAGAAACATTTCTTCATTTGCTTATAATATTTGACAGGCTTGTTCAAATTGTAAACCCTCCACTGGAAGTAGCAGACTTGATCAAGCTAATTTGCAAAATATTCTGGTCATCAATATATTTGGAGATTCCAAAGCAGTTATTTGATCCAAATGTCTTCAATGCTTGGATGGTTCTTTTCTTAAATATATTGGAGAGGCTGCCCCAGTAGAAGGCCAACCTACTGATCAAGAGCTCAGGAAATCATGGGGATGGTGGAAGGTAAAAAAGTGGATAGTTTACATTTTAAATCTCCTGTACACCCGATTTGGAGATTTGAAACTTCAAAACCCAGAAAACAGAACTTTTGCCCAAATGTTCCAGAAGAACTATGCAGGGAAAATTTTGGAGTACCATTTGAATTTGTTGAATGTGATCCGTGTTGGTGGTTATTTGCCTGATAGAGTTACAAATTTTATTTTGCAGTATCTAAGCAACAGATTGAGTTAGATGAACTTGAAGGTATATCTAATTTAGCTGCAATATTGGTATGGGATGACTCTTCCCTTTGTGCATATGAGGAGGCTGTTCAATCTTACGAGTTGGCTCTCTACCAGGCCACTCATCATTTTGTCCCACCACGGAGAAATGTCATAACAAATGCATCAGTTCTGCTCTTAGAAAGTTCAATGTAATGGAGGATAAAAACAACTACATGGTATGTATGAACGCTCTCTTTATGGGTGGAAAGGATCTTGTTAATGACACGATGGAAGTGGTATCTCCTTTAACCTGTTCTTGAGGCCAAAGTGAAGAGTTTGGTGAGAGCAACATTTTGATCGGTGGAGATCAAAATTCGGCAAAATCAAAAATTTGGATTTTTGCTTGTTTCCTCTTCCAGCTTGAGGTAGGGATTTTTTCTACACTTCTTTATGCACTTTTACTTGATTATATGGAGTTTAGAGTTGTACATAATTTAATTAGAATTTTTGGAAAATTTATGATTTATTTGCTTAAAAGGGAAATTTTGAGAAAAATAAAGAGTTGATGCCCAAATTGCGAAAGTGTAAACTTGGAATATGGTTGTAAGGTTATGAAAGAGCTATGTTTTAAATTTGAACAAAAACGGACTTCAACTCGATTGGTTTTGAAATTTTTACCGGTTTGTGTCCAAAAGAGCATTTTTAAAGAAAGGAAAGGAATTATATTTAATTTTGGGGGCTTTTGATCAAAATAGGATGTCATAATTGAATAATGCTTGGAGAATGAGTTTGGAAAGAAAATGATATTTTTTTGGGCATTAACGATATTATTTTGCTTAATGTATCTGTTGGAATAAAACCGATACGGGTAGAAATGGACCTTGAGAGGTTACCGGACGTGATTGTGATATGAAAACTAGTGTAGTTGTTCATATTTGGTGAGATGTGGAATAGATTGTATTTATCAAAATTTTTGGAATTTAATTATTTAAATATCTTTTTAGAAATATTTGTTTTGGGCTATCGGTGGAGGATAGCCATGATTGTTGTAGAAATGCATGAGACTTAAGGTAAATTGAACCATATTCCTTATTTGTTGCATTGGACATTGCATTACATTAATTTCATTGGAAATGTATCTATTTTTTAGAAATGTTTGGAAATGTATCTATTTGCAAAAAGATGAATACTTGGTGAATCTGGATAGGGGGTGTGGAACCGCGTGGTTAGGTGTCGAGCCTTCCAGTTTACTGGTAAAAATGACAGTGGTAGTGCATTAGTGCCTACTTGCAGACACTTACCTAGAGATTCACAGGGCCCGTATTCATGTAACAGATATGGTTTAAAATGGAAATGGTTTTAAAATAAAAATGAAAATGGAAATGGTGAATCTGGGTAGGGGGTATGGAACCGCGCGGTTAGGCGTCGACCCTTGCAGTTTACTGGTAAAAATAACAGTGGTAGTGCATTAGTGCCTATTTGTAGACACTCACCTAGAGATTCACAGGGCCCGTATTCATGTAATAGATATGGTTTAAAATGGAAATGGTTTTATATTTGTTGTGCATCTCAGCATTGCATGCTTTATAAAAGAGAGATAAACTGTTTTATCATGAGCATACTCCTCTTTAGTCTTGTCATTGTTCATATGTTGTGTAGTATACCTCTACTGGGCTGTGGCTCACCCTATAAGGGAAATCATTTCAGGTACAGGTGCTATGCCTCCGCCAAGGCATTGACTTGAGAGGACTGGGAGCTGAGGCTTCATTTTTGTTTTATTGTTATTTGTTTAATGTAAGCCCAAGGCTGTATTTGTGTTGAGTTGAAACTCCATTTTGTGTAACCAAGAATGTTCTTGGATAAATTTGTAAGCCTGTAGGGCACTTATTATCTGTTTGGCTTTGATTTCATACTTGTAGTAAAATGCATGTTTGGGATTAGAACTGGGGCATTGAGATGTGAACAACATGTATTTGGCGTTTGGGATTTAGTGGAAATGGATGCATGGATTAGTTAGCTATATATACGTGTTTGTCTAATAGGTTGGGTTTTGTTGCATAAATAGATATATCATGCCCAATTTTTAGGGCGTTACCAGTAGGGTGACATAGGTGCCCTTGTTTAAGGCCTTCGGCACTTGGGAAATATTCCTTTAGTTCATTATCATTGCCATTAATTAAAAAGCTGGGAGAAGTAATACATGCCTTGACCCAACTGATAAACTTTTCAATCCAAATCAAACAACCTAAGCAGTAAATATTAATCCCAATCAAACAACCAAGACAAATCGACACAATGATTTTAAAGTGGAAAACAACAAAACAATCCACTAAGAAGATATAAAGGAATTACACAAGTGTACTCTCAATTACCTAGCGAATCCACGCTCGAATTGAACAGACCCTTATGTGCCTCTTCCAGCCCCGTCTTCACCTCAGAATTGTATTGCCCAACATTGAATCCACAACGCCGATGTTGAATCAACAATGATGAGCCACTCCAGAATCTACCAAAGCTTTAGGCCCAAATTCCCCGGAATCCACCGAAGAACAACACTCTCTTTTGTATTGAATAAACAAACAATCCTTTGATATATACTTCTTAAATCATGAGTTGAATACTCAATCAAATATCAAAGAAAACTAGCAAAATAGCCCCAGATATAAACCCTAATATCCAAGAAGAAGGTCTGGAAGCGTAACCCTAAAATCTGACTGAAACACATATTTATAGCAATTTGTTCCGCGATCTTCGCCCGAGCACAGGAATGGACGCTCAAGCGGACCGACGCTTGAGGGCAAGAAATTCCGCTCGAGCAGGAAAAAACATCTCCCAGTATTTTTGCAGGCAATCAAACTTTTGGAACTAAGGATTCTTTGCTCGAGCGCACAAACGGGCGCTCGAGTGGACAGGCAACTTTGAATGCACTTTTGCATTTTGCTTCTGGGGCACTGCTCCTCAACCCCGCCGTGGCGCTACCCCCTAGACCCCCGAGCTGACCGGGCAGCTCGATCCCCGTCATAGTCAGCGAAGTGGCAAACATGAAAGAATAAACATCACAAACTTCTCTGCAAGGCACAATTCGGGTTGGATTCGCATCTAAAAACTCATAGCCTCACTAAAATAAAAGTGCGAAAACAAGTACAACTGAAAGGAGTTTTTTCAAACGAGATTGTCAAGAATAAAAACATAACATATATGATATGATATAAAGCATTCATGATCATAGCTATTTGTATGTTGTTATTGTTTAGGATCATATTGGGATTCCGACTGGATTTTATGTTCATCCCAGGTTGCTAATCCTTTTCAGGTGAACGTTGAGAAGTGTTTTAAGATCGAGGATCTTCTTTATGTGTTGGCCACGGGGGTTTTTATTTGTGGGTGGAATGCATTGTTGTAAAAGGGTTAAACCCTTTCTTTTAATTTAAAAATTGTAAGCCTACGGGCAATTTATTTATTTTTAACTCATGTTGCATTCACTTCATACTCGAAGGAGGGAACCTTTATATAATAGTACTCGTTATTATATTGAATTTCTGTACATGATTTCTGAAATTGTGTTATAATAAAGGATTTGGTAATGGTATCTGTTGGCATAAAAAGTGGGGCGTGACAAGCACTGCGATGATATTTCCAGAGAAAGCAGCACATTATCAGCAATCCTCTCCATCCTTCATAATGGGCAGTTTGACGATATGACACAATTGACGGAAGAACCATTTTAAGTCTATCTGCTACAATTTTAGCAGTGCACTTCTAAATGATATTACAATAAGAGATAGGTCTATCACTTAGATTTGAAGGATTAGGCAGCTTGCCGATCCAATTAATCACTATAGATTGAACTTCTCTTTGCAAGCACCAGAACTGAAGAAAAAAGATATCCAAGCAATCACATCATCACCTATAATGGACCAAGCTTTTTTAAAGAACATAGCATTGTATCTATTAGCTGTTGGAACTTTTTCATCTTTCAGTGAGAACATAGTGCTTCATCTCCGAAGGAGCAACATACCTGAGTAACTCACATTTCTGACATTCAGTAAGTTGCTTCTTGATATAGTTTTTTATGCCACCTAAAAGTTTATCAAAAATTGAGACAATGTCTTTACTTCATTTGGATCAGTATGACAAAACCACCCTACTTTGTTATTCCCACATTTCTATGGCTAGCTCTTCTCTGATTTATAGCATTAAAGTAAAAAAACACTATTCTGGTCCCCTAAATTCAACTACTGAATTATAAAGTTCTGCTTAACATACTTTCCTCAGCCCTACAGCTACTCAACTTGCTAAAATTGAGCATAGCATTCTTGTTTTCATGAATAAGAGCTACATCATTTCCACTTCCTTTTAACTACTTTTGTGACTAGTCTTATTTCTCAACTCTTAACGATAATGATTTCTCAACTCTTAACAATAATGACCACTATATTTAAGCCTTTTTTTTTGGGGGTGAATAACTCATTTTAAGCTTTGAACTAGTTATATTTCTCTCATTCAGAAAGAGAATTGACTTGTGGAAATATTTAGAAGTTAAATCTTGTAAGCATCAATTTCATTTTTTGCAGGTTTTGAAGTTTGAAGATGGTTAAAGTTGTGCACTTTAAAAGTTGAAGCATTAGTTTAATAATGGATGTCTATGATCATTGATTCATTACCAGTATAGAAAACAGACTAATTTGCTTAATAATTGTCATATACTCAAGGTTCTACTTTGTTTGTTTGTTTGTTTTTAATTTATTTTTCTGCTGCAATATGAGTGTGTTTATATCACTTTGTGTCATTATATTAGTTGACACGATTATGCATTGTTGTGAATTAACCACAGTAACTTTTCTTGCTTAGTTGATGCTGATCTTTTCTAGAAGACGTTAATAAAATATGTAGCTAACTGTATATATGGTATTTTTTTTTCTTGGTGTTATATCAAATATTTTTATATTAAACTAACAAATGCATTGATTCAGGAATTCGGGCACAGAAGTTCCTCATATAACTGAGTTTATCAAGGTTTGTAAGTCTTCATTTGCTCTCAAGGTGATTTACAAAATCAGTTTCATGTGTATGTTTATGTATATGTGTGTATGTATGTCTCACGTGGGAGGTGGGTTTTGAACATCCTGTAATATTGTTATATATTTTTATGTCGTGTGAAATATCGTTGTATTGTATATGTTCTCTTGTTGTTATGCTTCTCCAATTTGACCACATTATTTATTGGAAGTTGAGAAACAAATTTTTTTCACGATGACATTATTGGAATAAATTTTCCAAGATGAATGAGTAGTAATACAACAGAAGTATAGAACTGGAAGGTAGTGGTAGGATCAATTGGTACAGGATGACAGACTTAGATTGGCTGATCATGTGAAACAAAGGCCAATAATTGTGCCAACTAGAGAGAGCAATGTCTTGAAGGTGTTGCCTAATGAAGGGAATACAAAGAAAGGACCGACCTAAAAGGATTGGAAAAAACATGTTAGTTTATTTTGATTTAACCTTGGACCCTGTCCCAAATGAAATATTCACGAAATAAGATCCATGGAAGCATAATATTTTATTGAGTTGAGCCATGTGATAATTTGCACAGATGCTTTGCATTGCAGTTGATATTGCTTCTTGAAATTAAGAATAAATTTCCCCTTTGTTACTACTGGAATCTGTTATGACAATGAAATTATTCAAGGGGAAAGGATCTCCTTTGATAAATTTCCTTATGGTTACAAGATATCCCAATGCTTAATCAGTGAAATTATAAAAAGTTCTCTTACTTATACAATTTGTGGCTTGTTTATGAGTCATTTTGAAAATTTGATCAAATTCTACATTTAATTTTTTTTTTTTTGGTTGGTTCTACAAAATATTTGAAAATTTTGTTTTCTAAAATATAAGGTTTTATTTTTTTATTTTTTTATTATAATGGTGTTTGATCTATAAATCTAATGTTTTATGAAGTCTTAATTATCATGTCTACTTTCTGTCACAAAACACAGATACGACACCATGCCCAATTCGAAAGAGTTACTCAATGTGGAAGTCATCTCAATTCATATGATATTTATATATTAAAAAAACGTTATGATAGGGTGCCTAATGATGTGATATAGTGGGTGTTAGAGAAAAAGAGTGTGATCAAGGGATTTATTGATGCGATAATGGACATATATGATGAGGTTGTGACTATAATTACATGCAAGGGAAATTAGTGAATTTCCAATTATTGGAGGATTACATCAAAGGTCAACTTTGAGCTCTTATCTATTTGCCTTTGTTATGGACGAATTAACTATATATATTTAGTTAGCATGATGTCTTGTATACATTAAGTATGATGTCGCATGATGTATGTTGTTCGTAGATGATATTTGTTCTAGTGGATGAAATTAAGGGAGAAATTAACACTAGAATAGGACCTTGGAAAGAAACACTCGAGTGAGAAAATTACAAGAGTGGACATTTTTTAACCTAGGTTTGATTATTAATTAGGATGGAGAGGTTAGAGATAATGTGATCCATAAAATAAAAGTAGGTTGGCTCAAGTACAGAAGTGCTACTGACATATTATGTGATCCATGAATATTAACAAAATTGAAATGGAAATTTCATAGAACTATGAGCTTAGTGATAGAATGTTGGGCAACTAAAACAACATATTTATAAAGACAATGAATTCTACACGGCTTAGCCGTAAACCACCTAGTTTACGGCCGGCCACTCAATAGATGCTATGTTGACCATTGAACAGATGTCCACCACTCTGGTTTTCTCGTCTCTCTTGTTTTTTCTCTCGATGCTTTTTCTTCATTCCCTCTCTATACAATGGTACAAACCAAGCAATCAAAACGAAGAATCCTAATCATTGGTAGTGATGTGCTGATAAAGAAGCTATCAATTAAGGCTGTATGGAAGTCAGATCTGGTGACTGGAGGAAGGAAAAGCCACCCATGTTCAAGCTAGAAACGGAGCTCCTGAGTTCTGATCTAGAAAAACTGATTTGGTTTGGGGTTTTGTCTTGAAATTATTGTAATTATTTCATGGAAGATGGAATTTATGATAAGCTCTACAAGATTTTGGGTTTTGTTTTGAAATTATTGTATTATTTTATGGAAGATGGAATTTATGATAAGATCTACAAGATTCTGCAATTACAAACTCATGGAAGGATGAGGATTTGCATCATCATCAACTGCAAAAAATTTATTTTTTTATTTTTATTTTTATTTTTATTTTTTTGCAATCCTTTGTAATTTTGATCTCCATGATATCATAGCTTCTATATATTCTTGTTCATAAAGTATTCTTAAGATTGTATGCCCCCTACGTTAGTTGCATCAGATAAATATTATAGTCTGAACATTGTAGATTATTAGTCAGATTTTTATGTGTGTATGTAGATCATATTATCAATAAGATGTTTTGAAAGAAGAACTGAGTGAGAAATCTGGGAGAGAGAAGACAAAAACCAGAGGAGAAATTGAAAATAAGTGAAAAACAAAATGGGTCTGACATGTCAACTATTGAATGGCTACCCGTAAAGTCCATCCATTACGGCTAAGTTGTAAGGAATTTAATCTCATTTATAAAATGAGTGCAGCTGAGATAGAGATATACGTAGAAGAACGTGTGGTAAGACTAGGAAATACACAATTAGAAATTGAATATATTCGTGAAATGACCGGAGTAACACCGATTTAAGATGAGTTGGAAGAGAATATGCTAAGATGGTTTGATCATGTACAATGAAGGATGTAGATGCAATAGTAACAGATAGTGATATGATCAGCATAAATAGAAATGTTAAGGACAGCCCCAAACCTAAATTGATATGGGATGCTATAGTAAAAAATGATATTTATTTATTTAATTTAATTTAATTGAGCATATAGCCCTTGACAAAGTAGAATGATGAAAAGAATTCATGTTGCCAACACCACTTGATTGGATTAGTTTGGTTTGGTTTGGTTTGGTTTGTCTAGAAATTATGTGGTTTGTTGGCACCAATATCAACCTACTTGAGTTAACTTGAGTACTTCCAGTATTGTAAATATTTAAGTTATGTGGTCTGATTTCCAGATTCGATATGCTTTTGAGCTGCTGACAAATCCTTTATGGAAGAGGAATTACGACATATTCGGTATTGACGAGCACATTGTGAGTTTTTAACTATCAACCTATCAATAAGAAGCCTATGGTGCTTGTTTGAACCTTTACTATTTTTCTTTGCTCAATAGACTTTACTAATAATCTTTTGATGCATGACATTAATTTGTTGACTGTAGCATGTTCTTGATAGTATCAAGGAGCGACATGCTGGGACAATTCTTTCTGAAATTGACCTTCCATTGCTGGAGTCTGCTTCCTTTGGTTAGTTGAGTTGTTCCATTCTAGACTATCTGCTTTTGTACCAAAGATTTTTATTTGGAAACATGTACTATATGTTTCTTGTTGTGGGAAATACAACTCTAATATGATATCATCTCTTTCTTTTATTTTCTTTTCCTGTTAAATCAGATCCAGGAGATCATGATTTTGAGGTCATCACCTCTGGGAACTTTCTGTCTAAGTTTGAAAATTCAAAGGCATTGCTAATTCTGGTATTCTCAATAGGTACAGTGACTTGATATATCTTGGCTATTATCAAAAGAGCAAGTACTTAGTGGACCAATGTTACATGGACTCTCTAAGTAATTAACATTTTTAGTTGGACATTCACCTAGCAAGCATGTAAAGTTATTTAACGTTAATTATACATAAAACTCCGTCATTACATCAATTCTGTTACATATTTTATTCAAAGTGAGTGAAGTATAACACTTACTATCACTTGAAATACCATTTTAGCTTGTGAAATTATAAATAGCATTTGAAATCTATATGTAACCATGCTTGATGACCTAGGACTTGGGAATTAGATGAATTGATGCTTAGATACATACTTGCACTCGACACTCGTGCATGAAGCTTAGAATCTATGTAACAAAGGACTGGCTGTGTTGTTTTTGTTCATTTTGTACAAATGATATTTCATGTAATATGTAACAAATATCTTAACTTGAATTATCCCAGAAAACCAAAATCTGAAAAAGAAATAACAGTGAAAAAGAAAATCCTTGAAATTTAAACCTTTTTCTTTAATCTAGGGTTTCAATGTTAATGTCGGTGGGGATGGAAAGACTCTTCGTACTGATATAAAAACTTAGATACATCATTCATATGTTGGAATTTTTTTCTTAGTAAGCAACAATTGAGTTTGTAGTCAAATGTTGAAAATGTGTGAAATACCAGCTATACAAAATAATCATAGAAGGCTGCCATAAATATTATGAACTCTTGATCTTGTCTTTGTCATTCCTGTTGTTGTCGTGGTTATTCTAATATTAGTGTACTGGAAAGAGATCTTTTATAGGTGTTTATTGTTGTTCATCAAAACTTGGTTCAGGTATTTTCATTTGGGAGTAACCGCCCTGCACAATTTTCTAATAACTGGAAGAAAATTGGTATGCATGTCTGATATTAATTGTTGCATATATTTATTGTTGATGATGTTGTTTACTTGTGTTATATCTGTCTGCTTGCCCTCTTCTATTACTATATTTTTTCTTTTTTGATATGTTCTCTGCTTGCCCTCTTCTATTACTATAAAGATGTGGAACCTATATTTGTATAAAATGAATCTCTTTTCCATAGCTTGTGCTGCTCATTATAGGAAACTTAGTTCATTGAAAAAGATATGGGGTACAAAATCCAATAAAATATTTTACTTTCAAAGTAAACTAAGTCGTTAGGCACGAGTTGTATTTAAATGAAACTTAAGTGAAATGATTTGATTACAATTTTGTGAAATAACAAACTAAAAACTTAATTTTTCTCATAGTCAGGACATGTTTCTCCTACACAAGGCTGAGTAAACCTATTTACCTAATTAGTTTATTTACTTTTGTAACAGAATAGGTCTATCTGCATGCAAAATCTGATAATTCATTGCATCTCATTCATCCTTATTGCTCTTCTTGCATTCGAGTATGTAGCCAGCATAAGGTTTTTAGATTTGGATGTAAAGTGGGAAGACTTGGGATTTTCGGAATATGGATTAAATGATATTGTATTCTATCATTTTAATTATTTGAAACATTTCATTTTTGTTCACTTTATATTGGATAAGACAAAGAAATGGGAGCAGGTATTCCAGTTCCTCCTTTGCATATATTCTTTCCAACCTTAGAATTTAAGTTACAGTTGGACTAAAATTAACTCTGAAAGCATCTAAATGTTCTCCATCAGTCATTGAATGAACAACACTCTAGGATAGCTTTCAAAATTTCCAAACCAAAAAATCACGGCAATGTAGCATTGATCCAGAAAATTACTAATATTCAAAAGCATCTGTAAACACTGATCTCGTACTACTGTTCAAAGCCCTAGAAAATTAACTTTTTATTTCCATTCCAGCCTAAATCAACCTTAACCCTTCCCCTTCCTCTTCTTATTGGCCCTCAATGGCCTCTCCCCAGGTCCTTCATTTTAGCCACTAAATTACTCTCAAATGGTATCTTTTTTGAAAATCCAGCAAGCTGTTGTTTTTGAAATTCAACAAATTTAGTTTTTTTTTTTTTTCATTCTACAAACCCTAGAAGTTATCTTTTGTCTTTTTAGAACCCTAACACTAAAACATATTCCAGCCCTAAACCCACCACAAACCCAAATGGAGGTGATTTTGTCATAATTTTCCTAAGAGTACAGTTATTTAAATTTAATGTCTCCCAAATGAAACACAATTTGTACGTTATATTGATGATAATTTATACTTTAATGTACATTTAACATTGACATGAGTGCTAATCAGCCTTTGAGAACATGGCATATGACACCCAAATAGAATATATATAACCATTAACCAATGATTTTGACATATTATATGTTGGTAGCCTTTTGATAATCATTGAAGTATGTCAATAATAGTAAAAACACTAGGGAAATGGATGTCTCAATTTTGTCGTCACACATATCAATCAGAATATCTAATGAGACACTATGGCTCCGTTTGGTAAGACTTTCTAACTATGATTCGAGAATATGAGTTGTATTTTGAGTTTGTGTGTTTTGAAATTATGATTTGAGTGTAGAAAATTTATTTGGTTATGATTTTTGAATTGAGTTTTGAAAGTTTGATTTGACATGTGAAGTAAAAAAATTTGTTTGGTTATAAGTTTTGGAAGAGTTTTCAAAACTTAATTCAAATTGTTATAACTCATAACAAAACACACTACTTGCCACTATTGAAAATTCTGATTAACACTCATAACCAAACTCTTTTTAAAATTCAATTAAAAAAATTTATTATTAACAAAAATAACATTAATCAATTTTTTAATTGAAAATACTACAAAGGAAATAATTTTTTTTCAAATAAATATCAAAAAATTTAAATCATAAATATTTAAATAATTTAAATAATCTAAAAAATTTAATAAGTAAAAATTTAAAGTAAATATTCAAAAAATTAAATCGTAAAAATTTAATAATTTTAAATATTAAAAAATTTAAATAATTTAAAAATTTAAAATTTTAAATTTAAAAACAACTCTACACTCAAATCGTAACCAAACACATAAAACAAACTCAATTAAGAAATTATTTTTAAAACTCATAACCAAACATATAACTAGAAACTCTATACTACTTTTACAACTCTACACTCAAATCGTAACCAAATACATAACAAAAAAATTAAAATGTTTAAAAATATTTTTATAAAATAGAGTTTGAATTTATTTTTAAAAAATTTTCAAAATTTAAAAAATTAAATCGTAATATTTAAAATTAAAAAATTAAAAAAATTCAAAAAAATTAAAAAATTAAAAAAATCGTAACATATTTAATATTTAAAATCTTAAGAAAATTAAAATATTGATTTGAATTGAGTTTTGAATTATATATTTGGTTATGAGTTTTGAAAAGTAATGATTATGTTTTGGATTGAGTTTTGAAAAATGAATGTAGAATTATGATTTGAAAGCTCAAAACAAACACCACACTCAAATCAATGGGTGAAACTATAATTTGAGAGACTTACCAAACAGAGCCTATATATTGTATGTCTATGGATAATTGAGATAATTGAGTTACTATGTGATGGTATATAGTTGAACCACTTGTACTCTTTAATATATTTCTTTCCTTTTTTTAACTATCTGCAAGTTGTTCAATTTTGCAGTTGGAGCTTATTTATTTTCTTTCTTGATTTGTGGTTGTCATCATATTTTATAAACTCATTTTATAGCGAATATTTATTCATTATATATAAAGGATTAAAGAAAGTATGTTTGATGTAGTCTGTCTAATAAGGATATTGACATGATATTTGTTGATTTTGATAATATCATAACCTTAAAATGTAGGTTGGTGGTTTAACCAAAGTTATAGCCCTTGAAAGAGTGGAATGGATAGGTAGAACTTTCATACCCACCCGAGACAAATGGCACATGGCTTTGTTGAGTGGGATAATTGAATTGAGTTGTGTTTGAGAGGGGGGCAGGGGGAAACCTGAGGTGGTACTTTAAATAGTGTCTCACATATCAACCAGGAGTTGAATGCTACTAAAGTAGTGCCCTTTTATATGGATGCCCTTGTCACCATTTGTTCGTGGTTCTTGTATGACATCATATCAATTATTAATGTTCAATCCAACATCCATACACATTTTTTGCTAGCTATTCTAACAACATATAAGAGGGAAGATATGAAAGAATTCCTTGGCATCATTTGGCTTTTTCCTTTAATTGGGAAAGAATAAACACGTAGCTCTATTTTCAATCCTAATACTACGATTTGATTTTCTAGAAGGAATAACTGGAGGATGGGAGATTATTTCATTTATGGTTTTGGCACAACAAACATAACATGAAATTAAGGCAGTGAAATTCTAATAAAAACTCAATGCATATCATAATTGGTCCACCTTGAAACTAGGAATTTAGAATTTTTTTAAGGTTCATGCAGAAGTCCATTGCCATGGAAACCAACTTGAATTGGCATGTCATTGTGTCTCGTTATGTGTTTATGAAAATGTCTAGAAGGGGTTGAATAGGACGGTTCTTTTGTTTTTTTCTTCACCAGTCCTCAATGACCAAATCTCAATTTTTCTAACCATTCGGTATGCTAAAACTTAGTAAGTGATTCAATGTGATAGAAAAATATCTATCAAAGTTCAAGTTTTATTTACCTCTTGGTTGAAGTATCCACGAATCATCAAACAAACTGAGTGACTTACAATGCACGCCAGTACCCACCTAAATTCTCCTCACAAAACAATCTCTAGGATTTGAAGAATGTTTCTTCCTATGTCTAACCTAAAAACCCACTAATCTACCATTTTATAGCGACCCCGGTCTTTTCCCATTTGATTGTTGTATCCGGACTTATGTTCCGTAGATTCCGTCACATTATTGTTGGTGTTGTTGTCCTTTAATTCCTTATTTTGAGTTATAGGATATGTTGGGCAGATTATGTTACAGGTTGGTTGGGTTTGAAACCAAGAGTTGCTGCCCAGTTTTTGGTTGGTCGCTCGAGCGAGCTCTTCTTCGCTCGAGCGAGGTCTTTATTTTTTGTTTCTTCGCTCGAGCCAGGGTTCCTTCGCTCGAGCGAGCTTTGCGTCCAGTACTTAGACCTGAGAGCAGTGTTTTCTGGCTCGAGCGAGATTTTCTTCGCTCGAGCGAGCTGGTTGTTTTTTGGCTCGAGCGAGCTTTCTTCGCTCGAGCGAGGATTTTTGTGTCTGGTCGCTCGAGCGACCAGGTCTTCGCTCGAGCGAGCCTATCAGATTTAAATACGCAGCAGCGTGTTTTTAAAACAGTTTTTCAGCCCCTTTCAGTTTATAAAACCCTAGGTTACGAGTTCTCTCTCTCCCAACTCATCTTCTCTCTAGGATTGATCTATTTAGAGTGTGTATCTACCCTAGTTCCTTCATTAAAAAGGTAGAGGAGAGTGAGGGCTACATTTTAATCTGAGAAATTGTTGGTTTGGAGCACTTTGGAGTTTTGGGCATCATCTTCATCTTCTCCTTTTTGAGTTATTTCTTCGAGGTAGGGATTTCCTACTCCATTTATACGCTTTAATCCTAAGTGGTGGTATTTTGGTATGTGGGGGTAGTTTGGTAATTTTGGGAGAAACCTTAGGGTTTTGTCATAGATTAATTTATATAATTAATTTAAAGGAAGATTGTGATATTGGGGTAAATTCATGAGATTGGGGAATTTAGTGGTTTATTGTTGTATTTGGTAGTTTAAATACTTACCTTTGAGAATATTGAAATTATTGAAATTACATTTATTGTAATAGTTATTTCTTGCTTAGAAATAATTGTTTTGGGCTATCGGTGGAGGATAGCCATTGATTGTTGTAGACCTTGCATGCGGCTTAGGTATAACTGAAATTAAGTCATTTATTTGACTGTTGAATTAATACAGAACATTCATGTATTGATTATGTGTTGTATATGGCAATTGTGTGTTTCATTGCATATGCATTTTTTTGGAGGAGATAGGGGATGAACTCCACGGTTTAGGGGAAGATAGGGGATGGACCTCTAAACCGGACTTGTTGGAGGAGATAGGGGATGGACTCCAGTAGCATCACTTATATGTGTGCTTATTGATTAATAGAAATATTTCTATTTATTGTTGATATGATACATCACCAAAATGTGTATCAGTTGGGAAGTATGGAAGTGAATTTGATTGTGATTGATATAATACCAACATGTGTATTCGTTATGTTAGGTTTAACTTGAATTGTTATTCCTGTTGAATTGGAAGTGTGTAATAAAAGATGAAACCCCAGTTGAGTTATTTGGCCAGGTTCTGAGCCATAAATGGAAAGTGAATTATGCCATAGACAATGTGTCATAGGCAATGTAGACATTCGTGTCATGAATTTGTAAATTGATTATCCGGTGTTAACCATGTATCAGATGCTACTGCTTTAGTTAATTCTTATGCTTGGTTTAGTATTTCTCTACTGGGCTGTGGCTCACCCTATATGGGAACTTCATTTTCAGGTTCAGGTGGTTCATTACCTCCAAGGACTTAGCTTGTGAGGATTTGGACTCGAAGACTTGTTTTTTATTTATTTGTTTTTATTTGATACATGTAAACATTCAAGCCTAGGGCTTTATTTGTATTGAGTTAGACTCTTATTCTTTGTGTCCAAGTGTTGGCTTGGCAAGATGTAAGCCCGTAGGGCATTTATTTTGATGTTACATGTAATGCTTTTATTTAGTAATACTCTGATGGATAATAGAATGTTTCGTTTTCTATTATTAATGCATGTTAATCTTATATATGATGGGTTTTATTTTGAGGGCGTTACAACTTGGTATCAGAGCGTACCGGGTTTGAATACTTTGGGTACGTGGGAAGTGATTAGTATCACAATGGGTTCGTCTCGTTTGATAGAGACTTAGTGTAATTTTTACATGCTTATATGATAACATGTTTATGTGATTATGTGGGTATGGAATGTAGTTTCTAGATGTTGATTGGATCCTTGAGTCTCTGAAAGTCTTGTTGGAAAGGCACTTGATCAATGTTGTTTCCAACCGGAACTTTAGTGGCGCCTCGGGACTATCATTATCCAGGAATGAAATTCGTAGGTGCTTATGTGATTATGTGCTTACGTGGTGTGATTTATTGTTGTCCAATGTATTAGGACGTGAGTGTTATAGTTTTGGCACATTATTTAGAGTGCTAACGTCTTTGTTTCCTTTATTAGGATGTCAGGACGAGGACGAGGTCGTGGTAGGCGTGGTAGGCAGGCCAGGCAGGAAGTGCCTATACCGGAGGAAATTCCGGCAGTTCAGGAGGGTGTTGGCCAGGCCAATGTGGCCGAGCCAGTAGGACAGCAGGTTATGGGTGCTTTGGCCCCGGAGATAGCAGGGGCATTTCAGGCATCTGTTGGCATTCTGAGGGCTGCGAATCCAGCCCAGGTTGTTGTTGCTGCAGATGCAGGACCTTCTTTTCTGAAGAGGGAGTTCTTCCGGTCCAATCCGGATGAGTTTTTTGGGGATCCTAAAGAGCCGCTTAAGGCTGATGAGTGGCTCGAACAGACAACGAAAACGTTTGAGATGCTTGGCATCGAAGACGAGGGGTTGAAGGTGACCTTGGCATCTTTCCAGCTGAAGGGGATGCGGGTCAGTGGTGGAAATTCATTAAGGCTCGTATTGGAGGTACATGGGAGGCTTTTGTGAATGCTTTCCAGGAGAGGTATTTATCTCCAGCAGTTAGGGAGAAGTTGAGAGATCAGTTCTGCCAGCTGAAGCAGAATAGTTCATCAGTGGCTGAGTTTGAGGCCTCATTTACTAGTTTGTCCAGGTTTGCACCTGAGTTGGTGGCGTCTGAGGAACGCCGTTGTATTGAGTTCGAGAAGAAGTTGAGGCGCGCCTCAAATTGAGGTTGTGCCGACTATGATTCGGGATTTTGGGCGATTGGTTGATGCGGCAGCCCATACTGAGATTATGATGCAGGAAGAGGAGGAAGGGCAGAAAGGCTCCAAGAGGAGTCAGGATGGCCAGAGTGATGGCAGGAGGCAGAGAGGTTTCACTCCTCAGCAGCCTCAGGGTAGCTTTTCTAGATCTACTTTTCCTGTGCCGAGTGCTAGTTCGGGAAAGGCAGTCAGGGAGACATTACTTGTTTCAAGTGTGGTCAGCTGGGCCACAAGTCTCCAGTTTGTCCTCAGAGGGGAGGAGTTCAGAGAGCAGCATCTTCTTCGGCTCGATCTCAGAGCCAGAGTCAGGGTAGAGGCCAGCCGCTCTCGTGTTATCAGTGTGGTCAGCCAGGGCACATGAAGAGGTATTGCCCGCAGTTGGGTGGCACACCTGGTGCATCTGGTTTGAGGCAGACTCAGGGTCAGCAGCCAGCTCAGTCGGGTCAGGCCTCGAGGGCCAATCAGGGGGCTTCTTCGTCCCAGTCTGTGCAGCAGTCTTATGCTCCTAGGGGTGAGCAGGTTGATCAGAGGCCATCTGGGCGCGTGTATGCTGTTACCGCGCAGGATCTTGTACCGGCTCCATCTGTGGTGAGAGGTACCTTCTTGTTTTGCAATTCAGTTGCTAGTGTTTTGATTGATACGGGTGCATCTCATTCCTTTGTGTCTGCTGCATTTGCATCTGTTTTGGAGTTGGAGTTAGCACAGTTAGCATCTCCTATTTGTGTAGTGTCACCTCTTGGGGGTGAATTGATCTTGAAACAAGGTGTTAGGGGTTGTGATATAGAGGTCGATGATCATAGAATCCCTTTCTCTTTTGTAGTTATGCCCATGAAGGGCTTTGATGTTATTTTGGGTATGGACTGGTTGTCGTCATACCGGGCAGTTATTGATTGCTACCGTCAGAGGGTCACTTGTTGTACCGTGAACGGGGAGTGTTTTCATTTTCTGGGGGACCGGGTTGGTAGTGTTTTGCCACCGGGTTATGATCCGCGAGGGCGGAGTGAGCTTAGTGGTCTACTTGCTAGTCTTTCGATTAGTGAGGGTGATGAGACCCAGATTGTGTTGCCAAGGTGGTTTGTGAGTATTCGGACGTTTTTCCCGAGGATCTTGTTAGTTTGCCACCTCATCGAGAGATTGAGTTCTCTATTGATTTAGTGCCCGGCACGGCGCCGATTTCTATGGCACCTTACGTTTTGCCCCAGCCGAGTTAGTTGAGTTGAAGATTCAACTCCAGGAGTTTGCTAGATAAGGGCTATATCCGTCCTAGTGTTTCGCCGTGGGGAGCACCGGCCCTCTTTGCTAAGAAGAAAGGGGTGCTTTGAGACTGTGTATCGATTACCGGAAATTGAATCGGGCTACGGTTAAGAATAAGTATCCTATGCCCGTATTGATGATTTGTTTGACCAGTTGAAGGGTTCCCGTTGTTTCTCTAAGATAGATTTGAGATCGGGTTATCATCAGTTGAGAGTCAGGGAGGAGGATATTCCGAAGACGGCATTCCGTACGCGGTATGGCCACTATGAGTTTCTGGTGATGCCTTTGGGCTCACCAATGCACCGGCAGTGTTTATGGATTTGATGAACCGGATCTTCCGGGAATTCTTGGATCGTTTTGTGGTCGTCTTCGTGGACGACATTCTGATTTATTCACCTTCAGAGGAGGAGCACGAGGAACACTTGAGAGTGGTGCTTGAGTTACTTAGAGCCCATAAGCTTTATGCTAAGTTCGGGAAGTGTGAGTTCTGGCTAGAAGAGGTGAAGTTCTTAGGCCATGTAGTTTCTGGGAAGGGGTGTCTGTTGATACATCCAAGACTGAGGCAGTGCAAGATTGGGCACAGCCTAAGAGTGTGTTTGAGATCCGCAGTTTTCTGGGATTAGCTGGGTATTATCGTCGGTTTGTGAAAGATTTCTCCAGGTTAGCTTCACCGTTGACTAGATTGACTCGGAAGGGAGTCAAATTTGTATGGAGTGAGACTTGTGAAAAGTCGTTTCAGGAGTTGAAAGTTAGACTGACCACCGCTCCAGTCTTGATTATTCCGGAGAGAGGGTTGGGTTATGCAGTCTATTGTGACGCCTCACGAGAGGGTCTGGGTTGTGTGTTGATGCAAGAGGGGAAAGTGGTTGCCTATGGTTCACGTCAGTTGAAAATTCATGAGAAGAATTACCCTACGCATGATTTAGAGTTAGCAGCTGTGATATTTGCCTTGAAGATTTGGAGGCATTATCTTTATGGTGAGAGGTTCGAGGTATTCTCGGATCATAAGAGTCTGAAATATCTGTTTACACAGAAAGACTTGAATTTGAGGCAGAGGAGGTGGATGGAGTTCATTGAGGATTATGACTTCGAGTTGCACTATCATCCGGGGAAGGCCAATGTTGTGGCCGATGCCCTTAGTAGGAAATCTGTTGGTGACTTAGCTAGTATAGCCATCCGGGAGTGGGAGATGTTGGGTGCAGTTGGGGAGTTTGATTTGCATCTGGGCGAATCCGTAGAGGCTGCGGCCTTGTTTTCTGTTGTTGCACAGCCTACACTTGTGACTCGAGTGTTAGAGGCTCAGAGGGTGATCTTGAGGTAGAATCTCTCCGAGAAAAGATTTCCAGTGGGAAGGTTGAGAAGGGTTTGACGGTGTATCCCGACCTGAGTGTGAGATACCGAGACCGTCTGTTTGTGCCGGAGTCTTGCCGAGAGGAGGTACTCCGAGAGTTTCATCATTCACGCCTTGCGGTGCATCCGGGAGGTACTAAGATGTATCGGGATTTGGGTCGCCAGTTTTGGTGGCGGGGTATGAAGAGAGATGTGGCAGCTTTCGTATCTAAGTGCCTTACTTGTCAGCAAGTGAAGGCCGAGCATCAGAGGCCAGCGGGTTTGTTGCAACCCTTGCCTATTGCCGAGTGGAAGTGGGAGCATGTCACTATGGACTTCGTTGTGGGTCTTCCGAGGACTCAGCGGGTAGTGATGCTATTTGGGTGGTTGTAGACCGGTTGACTAAGTCGGCGCACTTCATTCCTATGCGTGTTAGAGATTCGGTAGATCATCTTGCCGACTTATATTCGGGACATAGTGAGGTTGCACGGGGTCCCAGTGACGATCGTCTCAGATAGAGATCCTCGTTTTACTGCTAGGTTGTGGCAGAGTTTGCAGAGTGCCTTAGGCACTAAGTTGACCTTTAGCACGGCTTATCATCCTCAGACTGACGGGCAGTCCGAGCGTACTATTCAGATCCTTGAGGATATGCTTCGGGGTTGTGTTCTTGACTTTAGTGGGTCGTGGGAGAGGCACTTGCCATTAGTGGAGTTTGCCTACAACAACAGTTTCCAGTCTAGTATGGTATGGCACCGTTTGAGGCCTTGTATGGCCGACCGTGTAGATCTCCAGTTTGTTGGGCCGAGGTGGGTGATGCACTCTTTTGGGTCCGGAGTTGGTGAGGGAAACGACGGAGAAAGTTGAGCTTATCCGTAAGAGGCTTGTTACAGCCCAGAGTCGTCAGAAATCTTATGCCGACCGTAGGAGGAGACCTTTGTGTTTGAGGTGGGTGATCATGTCTTTCTGAAGATATCACCTAGGCGGGTTTGATGAGGTTGGGAAGAGCGGGAAGTTGTCCCCTCGGTTTATTGGTCCTTTTGAGATCCTTGAGAGGATTGGCGAGGCTGCCTATCGTTTAGCTTTGCCACCGCAGTTATCCGGAGTTCATGACGTGTTTCATGTGAGTATGCTTCGGAAGTATGAGCCGGATCCATCGCATGTATGGATTGGACTGACTTAGTTGTTGATGAGATGTCTCGTATGAGGAAGAC
>JAPPVO010007882.1:0-22917 GCA_030407325.1 Camellia japonica
AGGAGGCCATTAGATGAACATGAGACACTCGAGATGCGTGCACACATGCACGCAAACCGAGGACCGACCCTAAGGCACGAATGCCCCTCTACCAAAGCATGGTAAGGCATGGAACATGATATGCAAACAAGCAAATTTCAGCACTAAAATATGATGCTAAACAGCCCCGAATCATGGCAATATGGCACCCGATGCATGAGATGAACCCCGAAACTCAAAACTAGGCATGCGCAATGACCTATAGCTATACAAAGCATGCATTATTTGAACATGAAACATGAAGACAGAGTCAAGACAGTCCCAAAACATGAACTTTTCCAGTTTAGAGTGTGGCCAAAAGGTGCTAGCAAGATGGCTTAAAATAGCATGCGATTTTGACTATCAAACATGGTTTACATGGCAAGTATATGAAGCACATGGAATCTCACTATACCAGCAAAAATCAGTGAACTAAACATGCCAAAACATGCCCAAATAACCACTGAAATGAAGCTAACACATGCACAAATGAGGGGCTTCTTTGGAGGGCATACAAAGGGGTTATTAAGCACATACAAGATGGACATGTGGCAGCCCCAAACCAACTCAGAAAATCAAATATGATAGTCTCAAAACTCACCAAATTGGCCCCAAAATCAGTCCACAAAGTATGCAAGATAGGGCCTCTTTGGAAGGCCAAAATGGCCACCAAATAAGTCAAGGTGAGAGGGGGTCACCCCCCTCTGTTTTGGAGGCTCAAAACAGCAGCCAAGCCACTAAAAATCCACTGGATTTCAGTGGCTAGAAGGCCGAACAAAGCATGCAACAAGGGCTAGGATGTAAGGCTCAAAATGGGAGGCAACCAAGCATACAAGATAGCATATGACCTCAAACAAAAATGAAACCTTAATAAAATATGAAGAGGATGTTAAAAAAATCCTTTTCTCATTTTATAACAAGTCTCAAAAGTGATCACAAATATGGCTTATCTATCATGCAAAAAAAGGCCCTAAAAGAGATAATAGAGGTAAGAGGCAGCAGCTGGCCCCGAATGGCCAAGATCCCTTCAAAAAAATTGAAGAGGGGCTCAAAACATGGCACTTCACAGTTTACATCAAGCCACGAAAGTGAACACAAGTAAGGCTAAACTATCATGCAAGAAAAGGGCCTAAAATAGGGGTAAAGAGGCAAGTGGTAGTAGCTGTCCTCAAACAGAGGAGAGCCCTTCAACAAAGTTGAAGAAGGGCTTGAAACAAGCCACTTTACAGTTTATGACTAAGTCCAAAACAGCTCACAAATAAGCCTAAAATACTATGCAAAAATAGGCCTAAAAGAGGGTTTAAACACAAAGGGTAAGAAGGAAGCCTTAAACAGGGAAAGGCCCTTAATCAAACATGAAAAACAGCTCAAAATAAGACTATTTTCAGTTAGGGTAGGAGCCCAAAAATATAAGCACAAGGAGCTAGGATATAGATCAAAATAGTGCACAAAAGAGGGAAAATGGGACTCACCCTTGTAGAACCAAACTTCAGCAGCCTCTTGGTCCAAGAAGTGGTGCTCCTAGCCTCTGGAAAGAGCCTCAAGTTGCTGGAATGGATGTTGGGGGTATGGTGCTATGAGTTGTAGTGTAAAATGGTGTAGGGCTTGAGGGGTTTTGATGCTTGGAATAGAGAGGGAGAGAGATTGAATGCAAGAGCCTTAGAACAATTTTTTTGTAACCTCTAAAACACAGCTGAGGGTGCTGGTTATATAAGTAAAGGTGTGGAGAAAAAGGGGGGGAGATTCAAATTTAAATTTCCCCCCCAAAAGTTCCCCCCTCGGATACAGAATCTGGGGGGAAAGGAGGGTGTATCTGTAAGGAACCTGGTGTGGGGAGCATGGCCGGCCAGTTTCTGGGAGCTCAGGTGGCCGGCCGGCCGGCTAGGATCAAAAAGGTCAATTAGAGAAAGCTGGCCGGCCACCCATATTGGTGGCCTCCCATGTGTGCACAACACAGCTATGTGGTTGAAACCCTGAAAAAGTGAACCAGGAGAGAGAAAACCCAACTTTTCAGAGGGGTTCAAAAGGGTCAGGAAGGGTTAATGGCCAGCCATGCCATATTGGTGGCCTCCCAGGTGTGTACAACACAAATATGTGGTTGATGGCCCAAAAAAGTGGCCCGGGGGTAGTCAACATCGGCTTTCTAGCAAGAAAAACGGGCGACGGAGAGCGATGAAGGAATAAAGTTGGCTTTCAGAACAATTGCTGGCCTCCCACCCTTCTACGACCTTCATAACAATGAAAATAAGGTCCTTGCCAAAAAATGAACTCAAACCGATGCAAATTGAAGGTTCGGGGGCTGAAACACGCAGCCCGGGGCCCCGAAAACTGACTGTTAAGCACCGGAGGTGGTGTTCGACTACGAAGTTGGTCTCTCGGACCACAGTGTCCCTCAAAAGAGAGGAAATAAGATGTATGCCAAAAATCGGAGCAAACGGAGGTGGTTAAGCTGTCCCGAACCGAGGCACACGACCGACGGCTCTGAAAACCGGGAACTGGGACTCCAGATGGGAAAAATGGCCTACGACCACGAAGCGTAGCCTACGGCCACCGAGAGATGATCTACGAGACCTCTCCCTCCCTTCGGGAAGGGAAAACGGAGAAAAACGGAGCCTGGTTTGCCAACCGAGGCAAGGCACAGAAAAGCCCGGAAGTTCGGAGGCAAGGCTCGCAGCCGAGACTCTGAAACCTTTGAACAAGCACGACATGCAACATCCCCGAGCGCTCAATCGGTGACGTCTGAGTCTTAAGGTCGGTCAAAAATGAGGTGTCTACACGGCTGCTTTTGTTAAACAATTTAAAAAATCTTTTTTGAAAAAGAATCCTAATCTTTTGGACTCTACTTATACTCATAAATCCAAAGGCAAAGATAAACTCAAAATTAATTCTATAGCCAAGAAGGAGAAAGGAAAGATACAAGGGAACTCTGAAAGAGTCCAATGCTATGAATGCCAAGGATTTGGTCACTTTGCTTCAGAATGCCCCACTCATTTGAAGAAGAAGAAAGCCCTCGCCATCATTTGGGATGATGAATCAAAATCTAATGAAGATGAAAATGACAACGAAGATCAAAGCGAAGAGGGACATAAACAATTCCTTGCGTTCATGGCGGCTTCCGAAACTGAAGGACGAACAGAGTATCCGAAGAGGCCGGTTGAGAATGCCACTGATGATGAATCCTCAGGAAGTGATGATGAAGAGCTTGAGCAAGCTTATGAAAAGTTGTATAAGGAATCTCTTAAATTATCCAAATTGAATGACAAACTCACTATGAAACTCAAAGCATGTGAAAGTGAGAATGTCAAACTAAAGGAGGAGATTTTCGAGGCTGGGATTGAAGCCATCAAGATAGCTAATGATCGACAAGCTCTTTGTGCAAAACTCTTGACTTGTGAGACAGAGAGGAATGACCTACAACAAATCTATGCAACGTATGAAGCAAAGATTGAATCTCTCGAGATGTCTCAAGTTGCTTTGGAAGAACAATGATCAAGAAAAAGGAAGAGCTCAAGTGTGCTATGGCTACCATTGGTCTTTGGAACAAGGATCAAAGACTTTGGACAATATCATTGGGTCTCAACAAATTTGTTCTGACAAGAGTGGCATTGGCTTTGGTGGTAAGATAGAACAAAAACAGAGTGCATCCACATCTCATGATACAAGAACTCAAGAAAAGGGAAAACAAAAAATTCAACATAAGGATGGACTTCTCAAACTTCCTAGAGTTGGTAAGGTAAAAGGAAAAAAGGTACACCCTGTACACCCTGTTTTTATTTGTCATCATTGTGGTATGCATGGTCATATTCACCCTTATTGTTATAAGTTGCATGGGAGAGTGTCTCATAAAGATGGAAGAAATTCCAACATCTCGTGGGGTAGGAGACACTTCATTGGTAGTAATGAGGTTAAAGGTCATATTAGACCTCGTTATTTTGATAAGCTTGAGACCAAACATGGAACGAGTTTGTGTTTTCCTAGACCTAGGAATAGGGAGTTGGAAACCAAGTCGAGACGGGTTCCCATTGAAGGGGAAGGGAACCATAACGTCAAGACACCACCCAAGAACTGCAATTCTCACAACTTTGTTCATACTAAAGCAGTTTGGGTAAGAAAACTTGACTTGTGTTAATTTGTTTATTCTTTTTAGTTTTTTGGGTTTCTGTTTTGTTTTTTTCTTTTTGAGTCGTTTAATGTGTGCATGTTTGTTTTCTGTCTTGATTTGTTTAGAAAAAAAAATGTGTGCTTGTGCATTTTTTGTCTTGCTTTATTATTGAAAGAAAAAAAAAAATCCAAAAAGATTTTCTTAGTGTGGTTTTGCAAGCTTGAAATTTTTGAGTGGTCCTTGGTGTATATTGGAATTGATGAGAATATCCATTACATGTTAATATGTGTGTGCTTTCTGTGGTCATTACTCATTTCGGAGTGTGTGTTCTTTGATTAGTATGTCTCATTCTGTACACACTCTTGGATTAGCAAATATTGGAGTCTTCCACCTTAGTGATCTTTTTTCTCTATGGACTTCTGGCATGGTATCTTTTGTTTTTCTAGAGGAATTGACCGATACTAGCATATCTTGGGTGATGTTGAGTGTCTTAACCACCTTCCATCTTTTTGCATCTCCAAGGCTTTCCCCCTCTATTCTTTGTCGTCTAACCATGAGGAAAAGGCTACCTCAGAGTCACCAACTAGGCCATCTTTATTATATCCATGCTTCTCTAGTTCGGTTTCCATACTCTTGAGCGTGTCAGCCGCCAATGAGTGTGCAAAAGAAAAAGAAAAAGAAGAAGAAAAAATATGCAAAAGAAAGAAAAAATGTGCAAAAGAAAGAAAGAAAAAAAGAAAAGATTCATTGATTGAGGGGGAGCCTTCGCCTTTACTCACCAAATATCCCTTGATTCCTAATGGTTTGACTTTCTTTTGTTGTGCTTAGATTCTCTTGTCGTAGGTCCAACTTTTATATCACTACTAGAATTTGAATCTAGTGTTTGTCGAACTCCAAGAGTCACACACACACTTCTATCATGGGATCTATGCTTTTCACATAATGCATCACTTTCTTTTATGAGGAATCTTCTAGGGGCTGTGCACATTGTGTTTTCAAGTAATTGTGCTTCTTGGATAATCTTGTGTGTTTTAAGGTACAAATCTGAAATTCCTTGCTTGCTCCACCATATTATTTTTTGTCATTTTTTTTCTTGTTCATTGTTTTTAGTAAGGGGGAGTTTGGTTTATCATTACAAGAGTTTGTTAGTATGAACACTTTGATTTGTTTGGTAAGGGAGATTGGCTATAGTTGTTTTGCATGTTGCTATGCACTGTTTGCTTATTATTTCCTTATTGCATGCTCTTGATATTTACATCATCATATCATTACTTGTGTGGTTTATGATCTTGCTTTAGTTGATTGAGCTTCCATTGTCAATTCGTGACAAAAAAGGGAGAGAAAGTTGTTGTTCATGTTTTCATGCTACATGTTTTTAAAATCTCCAATTTCCATCTATTCATTTTTTTATCTCATGCTTCAAGATAATCTAGTCATATGTTTATTTTTATTTTTTATATACTCTTGTGGCACTAATAGTTGTTTTGGAGATTGTGGCACTAATAGTTGTTTTGGAGATTGTGGCACTAATAGCTGTTTTGCAGATCATGACCTTGAGAAAGAAGTTTGCGTTTGTTGGCTGTAATGGGTTGGGGTGATTAGGATTTTATTTGTTAGGTGTGTTTTGTCACAGCATTGCCAAAGGGAGAGATTGTTAGGTTTTTATTATTGGCAACCCCGTTTGCCAAAACTCCTTTAAGTTGTATTTGTTTTCGCACTTTTTATTTCAGTGAGATTATGAGTTTTTAGATGCGAATCCAACCCGAATTGTGCCTTACAGAGAAGTTTTGTGATGTTAATTCTTTCAAGATTGCCACTTCGCTGATTATGACGGGGATCGAGCTGCCCGGTCAGCTCGCGGGGGTCCAGGGGGCAACGTCCCTTGGCGGGTCCGGGGCAGCGCCACGGCGGGGTCGAAGCAAAATGCAAAAATGCATTCCAAGTTGCATGTCTGCTCGAGCGAACATTCTCCCGCTCGAGCGGAGAATGATGGGTTTTAGAAGTGTGTTCACATGCAAAAAATACTAGATGTTGTTTTTTCCCGCTCGAGCGAAACTTTCCACGCTTGAGCGTAGGTCCGCTCGAGCAGCCAATATGACGCTCGAGCGGAGATTACGGGACAGTTTTCTATAAATACGTATTTCAGTCCAAATCTAGGATTAGTTCTCCAGATCTTCTTTTTGGATATTAAGGTTTATATCTGAGGATATTTTGCTAGTTTTCTTTGATGTTTAATTGAGTATTCAACTCATGGGTTAAGAAGAATACATCAAAGGTTTGTTTGTTCATTCTATACAAAAGAGAGAGTTGTTCTTCGGTGGATTCTAAAGAATTTGAGCCTGAAGCTTTGGTGGATTCTGGAGTGGCTCATCGTCAAGACAATTCCGAGGTGAAGACGGGGTTGGAAGAGGCACATAGGGGTTGGTTCAATTCGGGCGTGGATTCGCTAAGTAATTGAGAGTATACCTGTGTAATTCCTTTATGTCTTTTTAGTGAATTGTTTTGTGGCTTTTACCCGTGGTTTTTTTATCACAATTGGAGGTGTCTAATTGTGGTTTTTCCACGTAAAATCGTTGTGTCGATTTGTCTTGATTGTTTGATTAGGGTTGTTGTTCACTGCTTAAAATTGATACATAATCACAAATCAATATCTAGGGGATTTCTAGATTTTTCAGTTGTTATTAATTAGATTAAATTGACATAAAATTTAAAATTAATAGTCAAAATCAAGTAAATTAAAATTATAGGGATAAAAATAACACAAGAGGAAAAATGCAGGAACTACTAATATAATTACTCTAAACAAAATAGGATCATTATCACATCATTCTAATATAAAATTTTATATAAATTTTATATTTCTAGATCAATTTTGATAATGATGGAAATTTATGAGGTGAAGTAAACAAAATAGCCCTAAAAAACCACCATGGCCCAGGTGGAACATCATTGTCTCCCTCCATTAATGGATTTTCCTACCTGAATTGATGCAATCAACAAAGCTTAAAGTAGCATTGCCGACAAGCCCTAAGTCTCCCATCCATGAAAATAAAAATATGGTTACTTGCAAAAAGAGCCTACTTGATTCATTCTCCATGAGTGTTCTTCACACGTGCTACATGCCAATCATGGTGTGACACATGGCGCCGCTTAAGTGAGACTCTTTCCACCAACCAATCAAGATTGGTTAGAGCGGTTCAAGATTTTTGGAGATCTTAAATTAAATATCAAAATGAATTTTTATCTAACTAAATTTTGAAAAGTTGACTTTTCACTATAAGATTTTTTAAAAAAATTTCTCGTGGGTCTTAGGAGCCCAAATGGTCTAATATTTGAGTTACTTCTAAACTGGACCACTCTAGTACTTGTCTTCCATTTTATTGATACATAAGGTGCCGTAATCTGAACATAAAACTCTTATATGAGACAAATATATACAATTAATAAATAAAAAAAACTATTAATATTAATCATACACCTAATAATATTTAATAATATATAGTTAAGTGGTCCAATTTTTCTTATTGCTAGGGTTTTTGATTATTAGTGCAAGATTGTGAGAACAAGGTTGTTTGCCTTGATCT
The DNA here is from genome assembly GCA_030407325.1 of Camellia japonica. Lineage (NCBI taxonomy): Eukaryota > Viridiplantae > Streptophyta > Magnoliopsida > Ericales > Theaceae > Camellia > Camellia japonica. Next base: position 7,705 of record JAPPVO010007882.1, read on the forward strand.
CCTCATGCACACTATATATATCTAATCAAATAGATGAGGGGGAATTTATATATACTTTAAAAATCAAAAGTCCAAGCAACATAAATTGTATATTATTGGGGTTCCATGTAGAATCAAATTTGATTGAGGACATATTCCAGCATTTTCTTGGAGCACTTTGATTGAGTCATGTAATGGAGAAAAGATTTAGAATACCTATTTGGCTATTGGTGTTTGGATTGTGGAAGAAATGTATTCAAAGATAATGCATTGTGTTTGCCACCTTAGTGGGTGGACACACCATGTAGGGTGTTAAGGACTCGTTTGGGAACATGCTAATTTAGTAATTTTTTAGTTATTTGGCTAAAATATGAGCTAAAAAAAACTAGTATGTTTGGGATGACTTTTGGCTTTTACGAAAAGATGTGCAAAAAATAGAGAGAAAAGATAATCTTTGACTTTTTGGTATGAGTTGTTGGCTTTTTGACTTTTTTAATAACTTTTTAACTTTTTGACTAAACAGGTTGGTTCCCAAACGAGGCCTAATTGAGAGTTTAAAAAATGGTTGATGTCGATGAGGTTGGACCTTTAAATGGGTGTTTAAAAAGTGAAATTGATCAATAATTTTGGTTTGGATTTTTAGGGACCCAGTGACTAATCTTGAGGTGACCTATGCCACGGTCTCCAATATTGAAGGTTGAGGGTTGGATTTTTTTCCGCTTTTTACTTGTGCCCAATGTAATTGCTAACTTTTTTTTATTTACTATTATCTATAAATTGACAACCACTTTCTAGTTGTTTTTAATTATTTAGATAGGATTTTATTAATGAGTGTTTTAAGAGTATTTTTAGTATATTTAAGTATAGTAGTATTAAAATTCACTCCAACAGTAGTGTATATGTTGGGTTAAAATAGCACTATGTTATTTTCTCTACAAAATTAGCATAATATTATTTTATGTGCTACGTTTAAGCACATAAAATAATACAATGTTGTTTTATACACTATATGTTTGACTAGTTAATATTGTTTTGATAAAAATTTTATCTGTACTTCTTTTTTTTTTGAGGACATATCTATACTATTATAATTGGAGTTTATCTTATCAATGAGTGCAACTATGTCATGTGAAGATAATTTAAGTGTGAATTAATTTGGTACAAATAGCTTTAGATAAATTAAATGTAACGATAAAAACTATATCTATATGCACATGGCCATTTATTTATTTTACAATTTTGACTTAAATTAATGACTTGAAGCATTATTTAAAAATGATGGTCAAAGAATGGTGGTTAGTGGCAAATAAATAAAAATATAATATAAAAAGTGTTACATTGTTGAAGCACCTGTGTTATTTTAGCATAATAAATTCTACACATTGCTAAAGCAACTTGTAGCACATTTGTATAAAGTGCACTTGTGATAAAAATAAGACAAAAATACTATAGTCCGATTATCCTTTACTTGAATCATAGTTAAACGAGTCTGATTTTCTGCAATGATTTTGTTATGATTTTATTATAACAAGACATGGCAGTAAAATATATAATTTAATGTTTAAGTTAAAATTAAAGTAAAATGATATTAAAATCACACACTTCAAAACAATGTAATTTCACTTTAAGCATAAGCAACTGCAAATATATTGGCTCTTCCTTAAATTGTAAACATTGTGGAGGGAACAAAGTGGATCCAAATTTTATTTCCTTCCTTCTTTTTCTTTATTTTTTTTCTTTATTTGAGGTTACAAATCTTTTTTCAAAATTTTTTTTCCCTATCATATGCAAAATGTCCAAATTCTATAGTACTAAAATAAAAAATAAAAAAAGGAAAAATAAGAAGAAAGAAACTAAAAAAAAACCCCCAAATGTATATATTTTGAGAGAGAGAGAGAGAGAGTAAAAGGCCCGTTTTTACATTTTAAGGCCCATTGTATGAGGCCCATTTAGAAGATAACAACTTTTCTATATTTTCCAAGCATGGCTTTGGATATTATTTGGAAAGCCCATTTATAGTAGTGGATGACATGCATGGATTAGCCCACCATATGTTTTTATTAGTAAGGGAACTAACCCAAAGGTCCAAGCCCAACATATTACGCCCTATTTAGACTCAAAACAAATTCAATACTCCATTAAGTCCTCAAATTATCAATCAGACGAAAATACCCTCACATATCATCCAATTTACACGCGCGCAACCTTCACCCACGATCATCTCACACCAGTCTAATCAGTACACTGTCATATCTCTGCCGCCCGCATCTGCATTCTCAGTCCTCCATCTCTCCACTGTTCAACTCCACTACCTCTGAAACCTTACCCTAACCACAAAACGAAGTCGTTCATCTTCTCCAATCGTCAATTCTTACCAACACAACACGAAACCGTTCATCTTCTCCAATCGACGACTCTCAACAACACGAAGAACCATCAAGACTCTGAAGAAATTTCATAGTTTCTGACTTCTGATTCACATAAATGGGGAAAAAAAAGTAACATCTCTTTTCACCTATTATTTTTCATTCAAATTTGTATAGTATTCTTTGATATTTTGTATATATCATACCGTTTCAATAACACTTTCATAAAAAAAAACCTTGTAAAACATATTTTATATACTTCAAAATGTATAAACCCTACTTTATATATAATCCCCTGTTTTAAAACATTCTAATCCCCTATTTTTAAACATTTTAATCCCCTGTTTTTACACATTCAACTCATTGTTCTTGTTGTTGTTGTTGTTGCTGTACGGGAAAGAAATACACCTTCTCGTATAATCCTGTTGATCAAGTCTGCGCTCCTCCGTACGACGTCGTTCAATTACCTGAAAATACACACATGAGCTAGCCGGCGGGTGTGTGCCGGAAACCTCTCCGATGCCTAAGTCAGTTAACTAGACAAATAGACAAGAGCTCTATGTATTCAGAAAACAAAGTTGTGTTACCTCTCCAAAGGTGATGTCTGTGAGCTTTTATAGGTTCCGTGTGGCACAATCCTAGTAGGACTTTTACTTCTCCATGCAGAGTCCTACTAAGGACTCATACTCTTGAAGGATAATGCTTATCTTTCAACACCCCCCTCACTGCTTAAACCTAGTGAGATGGTTTTACCACGGCCGTACTACCATACGACCGAAGTAATACTGCTATACTAGACAGGCAGGTATGGCCGATCTAACTTTGAGTCCGACTCTTCCTTTCCTTGCTTCTACCTCAGCCTTGAATGCTAAGACCGAGCTATCCATAGAAGTGTCGAACCGAACTAACTCAAACAGTCCTGAAGAAGGTTCTATCATACTCCGGTTAGAGGAGTTGACCGGGCTAATCTGTCATACGCCGCAACCGAGATACCCCGTGCCCATCTGGCAACCGAACTAACCGGTACTCCTTTGAACCGAACTAACCGTAATACTCTTTTTGACCGGTGTATCCACTGTCTTTCGTACTTGGACCTATCTCAGCCCAACACCCAGCTCGGCCCAATTTATAAATATAAATTACCCTCTCAATTGCCCCTTAATTCCATCTGCATAGCATGATTGGGATTATCTGTTCATCAGCCGAGCTAGAGTCCCCAAGCCTTTCCAGCCGAGCTACAACCATTTAGCTTATCCAACCGAGCTAAGCCTAAGCTGAGCCGTTCTTATCTGGTCACAACGTCTCTTCAGTCGCAGCAACTGAAACGTTTGTCCTTCCAAAAAACACGTGGCAACCCCTGATTGGTCAATCACAGCTGTAACGCCGCCCTCGTACTTCGCAATTTTTGAACAGTTCCCGCCTCTTTTCCTTCTACACAAAACAATCCTCCCATTTTTCGATCTATCGTTACACTTTTCCTTCTTTCTCTCCTGAGAACCTCTGAAAGTTTTATTGCTCTTCAACCCTGCAACTTTGAAGCTTGTGTTTTGCTGCCGTTGCTTCTATCTCGCTCCCCTCTACCAGGTAGGCATCATGAGTCCGTTTCTCTCATTTGTTTCTTGCTTTCATTCAATCCATTGCATACTGTAGCTCGGCTTTTCGCGCCCCCTTTCGGAAGAATGAAATAGCCCTTACAGTTCGGACTCCACTTGTGTTTTGGTTCTGAATCTGATTTCACAAGTGCAATGTGAAACAGTGGAAACACAAAAAGAGTCCAAATCCGGCAATTGTTTTTGGAAAATCGACGTTTGAATCAAATGCCAAAAATGGACTGCTTTGCCAGATTTCAGAGTCGCCACCTAAATATTTATTTTGGGAAATTTAGGAAACCCATGACTCGTGCCAAAGGCCATTAGTCCGTCGTTACCAAAGTGTCTTGGTTCGGGAACTTAGGTATGAGAGGGGAAGGTCAATAATTGAACACCCCACTCACCCGATCAAAGATCGGCCTCTACTAATCATGATGTGATTTTTATGTACAATATATGCTCTTGTTCTATATGTAACATACAAGTATAGACTAATTTCACAAAAAGTTAGAACGTTTGATTCCATGTTTGTTTTATAAAAAATTGTTTTGCATATGTATCACTGAAAATGGTGATCTCATATATACATGAATCAAAGTATCCCAATTCAAGTGATTAGCCTTCATCCACAGGCATTCAAACAGGTATATCAAGTAAGCATTTAGCCTCATGGTAGTATGTTTGATGTGACAGCAATCACACTTATGCAATATGCTAAAGCATAAAACCTTACCTTATGTCTGAAGCGACGGCGAGTCAAAAGAAAGTAAACAATTAGAAATAAAATGCATGATCCTATTGAATGCGACATGGCTAATGCAACACATACAACGTGCAAGTAATAAGCTCGGCTACTAGCATGGCATGCGAGTCAATTCAAGGCATATGATAGAGCATGTATTCAAGTAAAGAATTTGAATTTGACATTTGAATAATATGATGAGCCGAACTTTTATGCATGTAAACGAATGGATGCAAATCATGGAAAATGCTAATTTAAACATGATGTCCTTAATCTAACCATCATAAGCAGTGAAATAAAAGGGAGAAAGAATGGGGGTTGGAAGACATACAACTTATTACATATTTGTCCTCACGAAGGAGGGTCCGAATGAATTACTGTGCCCTCACGCAGGAGGGTTCGAATGTCCAAGTGTCCAAATAAATAATTATTACAAAACCAAATGAATAATAAATAAAAGGGGGGCTGTCTAATTTATTACAATAATTGACGTAAGGCAAGCCTTGACACAATAAATTCGGTATAACGTCCGACCGAATTTAATTAATCATATTGGTTCTTTATGTTTAATCGAAATAAGCAAAGAATGGAGGGAGGTTGCAGAGATGATTATGCGAAATTGATTAATTGGTTAGTACAAACAAACTTGAGATTTACAACATAAATCGTTGAAATAAATTAAACAGCCCCCTAACTAGCATATAATAAAGCGAGCAAAAGTAAATAGTCGGGGTTACTATTCACCGCCGGAGGTACTATTCACCGCCGGAGGTTACTATTCACCGCCCGGATAAATTATTTAAAGTAAGAAATTACAACAATTTATATACAATATTTAAATTGGTGCAGTGGTGCAGCCATCCTATTAAAGCGATAAAAAAAAGTTATAAAACGAGGTAAATAAAGTATTTAAACAAATTAAGTACTATTCACCGCTGGGGTTACTATTTACCGCCGGAGGTGCTATTCACCGCCGGAGGTTACTATTCACCGCCGGGAATTTAAAGTAATAAATGACAACAATTTATATACAATATTTAAATTACAGCAGATATGTAGGTGGTGCAGTGGTGCAGCCATCCCATTAAAGCGATAATAATAAAAAAAAGTTATACAACGAAGTAAATAAAATATTTACACAAATTATATCACATTTTTGAATTAAATGAAAATTTACGAAAATTCACCTTTTGGGGAAATGATGAATTTTCGGAGTCACAAACTTTCTTTTGACTACTCTCAAGTCTGTGGAATGTGTTTCTCAATTCTCAATCTAAAATTTGGAATTATAACTTTAATGGTTGAGTTTTGAATGATATATTGATGAAAGAAAAATATCACTCTCTAGACTCTTTCTCTCCCTCAAAATTCTTCTCACAATGCTTTCTTTCAAAATTCCCTCCCTTCTTTTCAATCCGTCCTCTTTGAAATCCTTCCACAGAATTGCCCCCCTCAATCCTCTTCTTTGCCTTGCCTTATATAGGCATAGAGTAATAGTAATAATAATAATATAATAATAATAATATAATAATATATTAATATAATAATATAAGAATATAATATATATATATATATATATGTAAATGCGTTCAGTGGAGGCGGCGTTGCCGACCTCCACTTTCAAATTTATTATTATATCTTTTTTTTTATAATATATATATATAATATAATATATAAAATATCTAAAATATATAATTTATACCAAAATACTAAACATATAATATACTAATATAATTTTATATAAAATACTAAACATATACTATAATAATTTTAAACACATAATATAATTTGTTTTATTATTTTCTTTTATATAAAATACACCAAAAATATGAACAAACACATAAAATTATGAAAAATTACAAAAATACTAAATTAATGAAATATTCAATATTTTAAAATAATTTGGCCATAGTGGTGAAGGTTGGGATTAAAGTTCAAATTCCATTTCTTTTAATGAGAATTCTGCGAGAAACACATTTTAATTGTCATCATCGAGTAATCAAAAGAAAGCGCCCAAGTCTTAGGGCCAGTCAAAATGGGGTGTCTACAGTTGTCCCTCTTTGACAGAGCTCGAAGTCGTGTCATGACGTGAGTGAATGTCAAAGCCCGAAGACGACCCTTTTTGACGAGGCCGTAAGACTTGGGCAATCAAACAAAATGCAATGTATGTGGTTGAACCCGAAAGTTGCCTACGTATCCCTTTGCAAGGAATCAAACCAGCGTAGTTCAGGGGCAAGATGTAGAATGATATGTAAAACATAACTTATGATCATGCACTGAAATGCAAAACATAACTTATGATCATGCAATGACATGCAATCAAGATAATGATATGACACTGAATTAAAGTATAAATGTTGGATGTATTGAATGTGAGATCCAAACGCTTCGTTCGCGAGAGGAGGAAAGTGAACTTGAGATCCAAACGCGTCTTACACGAGAGGAATTTGTAAACTTGAGATCCAAACGCGTCTGTCATACGCGAGAGGAGTATTTGAGATTGAGATCCAAACGCGTCTTACGCGAGAGGAGTATTTGAGATCCAAACGCATGACGTCTCACGCGAGAGGAGTATTTGAGATCCAAACGCGTCAAACGCGTGTTAGGCGAGAGGAGGGATTTGCTTTCCAAACGCGTGTTAGGCGAGAGGAGGGATTTGCTTTCCAAACGCGTGTTAAACGAGAGGAGGAATTTGCTTTCCAAACGCGTGTTAGGCGAGAGGAGGAATTTGCTTTCCAAACGCGTGTTAGGCGAGAGGAGGGATTTGCTTTCCAAACGCGTGTTAGGCGAGAGGAGGGATTTGCTTTCCAAACGCGTGTTAGGCGAGAGGAGGAATTTGCTTTCCAAACGCGTGTTAGGCGAGAGGAGGGATTTGCTTTCCAAACGCGTGTTAGGCGAGAGGAGGGATTTGCTTTCCAAACGCGTGTTAGGCGAGAGGAGGGATTTGCTTTCCAAACGCGTGTTAAACGAGAGGAGGAATTTGCTTTCCAAACGCGTGTTAGGCGAGAGGAGGAATTTGCTTTCCAAACGCGTGTTAGGCGAGAGGAGGGATTTGCTTTCCAAACGCGTGTTAGGCGAGAGGAGGGATTTGCTTTCCAAACGCGTGTTAGGCGAGAGGAGGAATTTGCTTTCCAAACGCGTGTTAGGCGAGAGGAGGAATTTTGCTTTCCAAACGCGTGTTAGGCGAGAGAGGAATATGCTTTCCAAACGCGTGTTAGGCGAGAGGAGGAATATGCAAGGACATCATGTTTAAATTAGCATTTTCCATGATTTGCATCCATTCGTTTACATGCATAAAAGTTCGGCTCATCATATTATTCAAATGTCAAATTCAAATTCTTTACTTGAATACATGCTCTATCATATGCCTTGAATTGACTCGCATGCCATGCTAGTAGCCGAGCTTATTACTTGCACGTTGTATGTGTTGCATTAGCCATGTCGCATTCAATAGGATCATGCATTTTATTTCTAATTGTTTACTTTCTTTTGACTCGCCGTCGCTTCAGACATAAGGTAAGGTTTTATGCTTTAGCATATTGCATAAGTGTGATTGCTGTCACATCAAACATACTACCATGAGGCTAAATGCTTACTTGATATACCTGTTTGAATGCCTGTGGATGAAGGCTAATCACTTGAATTGGGATACTTTGATTCATGTATATATGAGATCACCATTTTCAGTGATACATATGCAAAACAATTTTTTATAAAACAAACATGGAATCAAACGTTCTAACTTTTTGTGAAATTAGTCTATACTTGTATGTTACATATAGAACAAGAGCATATATTGTACATAAAAATCACATCATGATTAGTAGAGGCCGATCTTTGATCGGGTGAGTGGGGTGTTCAATTATTGACCTTCCCCTCTCATACCTAAGTTCCCGAACCAAGACACTTTGGTAACGACGGACTAATGGCCTTTGGCACGAGTCATGGGTTTCCTAAATTTCCCAAAATAAATATTTAGGTGGCGACTCTGAAATCTGGCAAAGCAGTCCATTTTTGGCATTTGATTGTCATTTATTACTTTAAATTCCCGGCGGTGAATAGTAACCTCCGGCGGTGAATAGCACCTCCGGCGGTGAATAGTAACCCCAGCGGTGAATAGTACCTAATTTGTTTAAATACTTTATTTACCTCGTTTTAATCGCTTTAATGGGATGGCTGCACCACTGCACCACCTACATATCTGCTGTAACTAACTAATTAATTACAGTGTAACTAATTAAATTAATTAACTAATTACTTATAACATGAATTAACATAATAAACTAAATAATCTAATTCAAGCTAGAGAGAGAGTGGTGGGTCTGTGAGTGTGTGATGGCCAAGAGTGAGAGAGGTGTGTGCCGTGTGTGCATGGGATGCTGCATGGGATAGCCGTGTATGGGAGGTGTAGGCTGCTGCTGCCGTGGGTGATGGTGATGGTGTGGAGTGGTGGCTGGGTTGGTGTGTTTGTGTGCCGAGAGTGAGGGATGGAGAGAGCCGCCGTGGCGGTGGTGTTGTGTTGCAGGTGCGTGCTGTGGATGATGGTGAGAAAGGTGGCTGCTGGGTGATGCTGTGTATGGGGTGCTGGGTGTGTGTCGTGGGTTTGTGTGGTGGGTTTGTGAGGTGGGTTTGTGAGAGAGGTGGCTGCCGAGAGGGATAGGAGGTGGCTGCCGTGTGTGTGTTGCATGGTGGTTTGGGTGTTCACGGGTGGTGTGTTGCTGCCGGGTTTGTGGGTGGCGAGCTGTGTTGCTGTGCATGTGAGAAAGAGGGAGAGAATTGGGTTGTCATGCATGTGTTCATGGTGTGTGGGTTTGTGTGAGTGGTGAGCTGCCGAGAGAGGAGGAGGGAGATGGTGCTGGGTTTGATTGTGGAAGGAGCAAGTTGAGAGAGAGCGGTATGAAATGAGTTTGGTGCTGTGTATTGAATGGGTCTTCCTCCCTCTCTCTAAACTCTGTGTTCACTCCCCTCTCCCGTGTGTAAAATGCTCTCCCCCCCACCACCCGAGAGAGAGGGAGGGAGAGAGAGATTGTATTCAGTCCCCGATCGGGAGGGAGAGAGTTGTCTGTCCCAAGTGTATGCATGGGTTGTCCTCAAGATGAAGTTGCCGAAGAGAGGAGAAGAGAGAGAGTGTGTGAATGGGTGTATAAAAAATGAGAGGAAAAATCAAATCCTCCCTTCTGAAATTGGGTCCCTTTCCTCAATGGATCCTCCACCCCTGTTGAAGTGTTGATGCTTCTCCTTTTTAAAAATCCAGCCGAGTGAGAGGGATGGAGATTTGAGTGTCTTTGTGAGTGTTTCTTCCACCATCTAAGTGCCTTCTTCCCTTTTACTCCACAATTCCACTCAACAAAACATATCTTTACCACCGCCCCATTTTCTTTTCTTTTTTTATTTTTTATTTTATATATATTTTTTTGCTTTATATTTTTTTATTATTATTTTTTTTATTTGCTATTTTTTCATATTTATATAAAACACACCTAAATATTTATACGAACACACAAAATTATACAAAATGATAAATTCAAATAAAAATATTTTGATTTGACCAAAGATGGGTGAGTTTCGGGATTTAAAATTTCAATTTGATTTTTTTTTTTTTTTTTTTTGTGAGGATGGTCAAACTAAAATGCCCAAGTCTTAGGGCCGGTCAAAATGGGGTGTCATATTGGTTCTTTATGTTTAATCGAAATAAGCAAAGAATGGAGGGAGGTTGCAGAGATGATTATGCGAAATTGATTAATTGGTTAGTACAAACAAATTTGAGATTTACAACATAAATCGTTGAAATAAATTAAACAGCCCCCTTTTTATTTATTATTCATTTGGTTTTGTAATAATTATTTATTTGGACACTTGGACATTCGAACCCTCCTGCGTGAGGGCACAGTAATTCATTCGGACCCTCCTTCGTGAGGACAAATATGTAATAAGTTGTATGTCTTCCAACCCCCATTCTTTCTCCCTTTTATTTCACTGCTTATGATGGTTAGATTAAGGACATCATGTTTAAATTAGCATTTTCCATGATTTGCATCCATTCGTTTACATGCATAAAAGTTCGGCTCATCATATTATTCAAATGTCAAATTCAAATTCTTTACTTGAATACATGCTCTATCATATGCCTTGAATTGACTCGCATGCCATGCTAGTAGCCGAGCTTATTACTTGCACGTTGTATGTGTTGCATTAGCCATGTCGCATTCAATAGGATCATGCATTTTATTTCTAATTGTTTACTTTCTTTTGACTCGCCGTCGCTTCGGACATAAGGTAAGGTTTTATGCTTTAGCATATTGCATAAGTGTGATTGCTGTCACATCAAACATACTACCATGAGGCTAAATGCTTACTTGATATACCTGTTTGAATGCCTGTGGATGAAGGCTAATCACTTGAATTGGGATACTTTGATTCATGTATATATGAGATCACCATTTTCAGTGATACATATGCAAAACAATTTTTTATAAAACAAACATGGAATCAAACGTTCTAACTTTTTGTGAAATTAGTCTATACTTGTATGTTACATATAGAACAAGAGCATATATTGTACATAAAAATCACATCATGATTAGTAGAGGCCGATCTTTGATCGGGTGAGTGGGGTGTTCAATTATTGACCTTCCCTCTCATACCTAAGTTCCCGAACCAAGACACTTTGGTAACGACGGACTAATGGCCTTTGGCACGAGTCATGGGTTTCCTAAATTTCCCAAAATAAATATTTAGGTGGCGACTCTGAAATCTGGCAAAGCAGTCCATTTTTGGCATTTGATTCAAACGTCGATTTTCCAAAAACAATTGCCGGATTTGGACTCTTTTTGTGTTTCCACTGTTTCACATTGCACTTGTGAAATCAGATTCAGAACCAACACACAAGTGGAGTCCGAACTGTAAGGGCTATTTCATTCTTCCGAAAGGGAGCGCGAAAAGCCGAGCTACAGTTTCTGGTTTGTACATACATTGCTTTCCAAACGCGTGTTAGGCGAGAGGAGGGATTTTGCTTTCCAAACGCGTGTTAGGCGAGAGGAGGGATTTGCTTTCCAAACGCGTGTTAGGCGAGAGGAGGAATTTGCTTTCCAAACGCGTGTTAGGCGAGAGGAGGAATTTGCTTTCCAAACGCGTGTTAGGCGAGAGGAGGGATTTGCTTTCCAAACGCGTGTTAGGCGAGAGGAGGAATTTGCTTTCCAAACGCGTGTTAGGCGAGAGGAGGAATTTGCTTTCCAAACGCGTGTTAGGCGAGAGGAGGGATTTGCTTTCCAAACGCGTGTTAGGCGAGAGGAGGGATTTGCTTTCCAAACGCGTGTTAGGCGAGAGGAGGAATTTGCTTTCCAAACGCGTGTTAGGCGAGAGGAGGGATTTGCTTTCCAAACGCGTGTTAGGCGAGAGGAGGGATTTGCTTTCCAAACGCGTGTTAGGCGAGAGGAGGAATTTGCTTTCCAAACGCGTGTTAGGCGAGAGGAGGGATTTGCTTTCCAAACGCGTGTTAGGCGAGAGGAGGGATTTGCTTTCCAAACGCGTGTTAGGCGAGAGGAGGAATTTGCTTTCCAAACGCGTGTTAGGCGAGAGGAGGAATTTGCTTTCCAAACGCGTGTTAGGCGAGAGGAGGAATTTGCTTTCCAAACGCGTGTTAGGCGAGAGGAGGGATTTGCTTTCCAAACGCGTGTTAGGCGAGAGGAGGGATTTGCTTTCCAAACGCGTGTTAGGCGAGAGGAGGGATATGCTTTCCAAACGCGTGTTAGGCGAGAGGAGGGATTTGCTTTCCAAACGCGTGTTAGGCGAGAGGAGGGATTTGCTTTCCAAACGCGTGTTAGGCGAGAGGAGGAATTTGCTTTCCAAACGCGTGTTAGGCGAGAGGAGGGATTTGCTTTCCAAACGCGTCTTACGCGAGAGGAAGAAGATGAATGATTTTTTTTTTTTTGCTGACAAAGGGTAATCTCTACATATAGAAGTCAGAAATAGCCCTTTTCTTCTTGATTTTTCTGGGCTTGTTTTTTTTTTTTTTTTATTTGTATTTCTTTTCTTTTTTTTTTTTGGTTTTTTTAACAAGGGGTAAGCTCTACATGTAGAAGTCACAAATGCCCATTTTCTTCCTGAGTATATTCACAACTTTCCCTATTCTCCAACGGGGTGACGGACTAGGTTGGTTCAGTTTCCAGAGTTGAGGCGCATATAAGCTACCTCAACCTATGGGGCTGCCATACAGATTTCAAGCCGAGGATGCACCCCTGGATGCATCTCTGGGTATTTAAACCAGACTTTAGTCTCGGAAATCCCGAACCTTTTGCGTTCTAGGCATCGCCATTCGAACTCTAGTTTCCACCGTCGCAGTTGGTCTCCTAGGAACTCATTGCAAACACAGGCAGGATAATACACAGATATTTATTATAAATGTACACAGATATGTACATACAGAATACAGACATATACTCAGATATATATATACAGGTGTATACGACACAAACATATACGACCCTATACACAAGCATATACAGTATACATACAAGTATATACGACACAGACATATAACATATACAGTATAGCTACAGGTATATACGACACAGACATATACGGACCTATACACAAACATATACGGATATATACAGGTATATACGACACAAACATATAACATATACAGTATATATACACAGATGGAGAATATTCCGTTTGCAACCGTCAGCGGGTAGATACCGTTACTGAGAAGGCATATCCCGTTTGCTGACGTCAGCACACGTACGCAAAACACGCAAAAAGAAGAAAGGAAAATCTCAAAATGGATAGACATGGGATACGGGGTTTCGAACCCCTGACCTCAGGCCTGGTCTTCAAGTCTTCAACCACTGAACCACGCCACTCTTGTGACAAAATAGGCAAAGAAATATATATATATACATATACGAGACACGTACAGCAAAACACAAAAAAGAAAGGAAAATCATAAAATGAATGGACATGTGATACAGGGTTTCGAACCCCTGACCTCAGGCCTGGCCTCCGAGTCCTCAACCACTGAGCCACGCCACTCTTGTGACAAAATATATAAACAAATATATATACATATACGAGACACGTATGCAAAACACACAAAAAAAGAAAGGAAAATCACAAAATGGATGGACATGGGATACGGGGTTTCGAACCCCTGACCTCAGGCCTGGTCTTCAAGTCTTCGACCACTGAACCACGCCACTCTTGTGACAAAATATACACACAAATATATATATATACTATACAAGACATCAATACATAAAACCAAAAGCAAAACAAAAGAAACACTCGATGTGGGGTTCGAACCCCTGACCTCAGGCTCAGCCTCTCAACCCTTCACTCACTAGGCCAAACCACTGAACCCAAGCCACACCTGTGACTCAAATGTTCAAACAAATATATAAGACATATTTTATACATAAAACGAAAACAAAAGAAAAGAAACACTCGATGTGGGTTCGAACCCCTGACTTCAGGCTTGGGCTCTCCAAACCCTCAACCCACTAGGCTAAACCACTGAACCTAAGCCACACCTATGACTCGAATGTTCAAACAAATATATATATTACATAGCTATATAATATATATACATATATCAATTCAAAACTCTCCCGCGTCTCTTGCCGCGTTTGACACGTGGGCTCTGCTTTTGTGTCGATTGGCCGACAAAAGCAGCCCCCTCGGTTTGCAAGCCTGCCTCGACCCTCTCCCTCTCTTGTCTTTCTCTCTCGTCTTCTTCTTCTCCTTCGTCTCTTTCTTCTTCTTAACCATTCTTTTCTTCTTCTCCTTCTCCATTACTCTTCCAGCTTCGTCCACCTTCTTCTTGTTCTTCCATCTTCCTCCGCCTTCTTCTTTTCCTCTTCTATTTTTCCTCATCTATTTTCTGCCATTCCTCTGTGACTCCCTTCTTTTTTGCCATTTCTGCCTTCTCTGCTCTTACACATGGCTTCGTCTCGCCCCTTCTCTCTCTTTCCGGATCTTAATGATCCATCAAGCTCCTCTGGGCCAAGTGCCCCTGCTCTCACTCATCCCAGTCTTCCCACCCTAACAATTGAGCAAGTGATGGCTGCTCAAACTGATATTGATGCTAACCACCTCACGCTGAAGTCGTGTATGGAAACAGTGGCCGCGGTGACTAACCTGTCTCACCGTCTGCAAAACAGGACGAGTGAGCTACATCGGGTTAATGCCCAACTCAATCTGCTTCAGCAGATGTACAAGGATGCACGAGCGGAGATTTGTATGCTGAAGGCAGAGAAGAAAGAACTGAAACGGAAGACTACCTCCATGGAGAGTAAAGAGGTAAAACGACAGGCCACTTGTATAGACCAGTTCGGAGTGCCGGCGTATTTTTCCTTTGATGGTCGGCGAAAAGTTAACTCTTTTGTTGAAAACACTGAGGTGGGGCCTTCGAAGGCTGATGACAAAAAGAGGAAGAGCTCGGCGACGGAGGAGCCGAGTAAGTGAAGTCCGTGGGTGGCCGGCATCGGAGAAGAAAGCAACAACAGATCCCTCTTTCTTTTTTTTTTTTTTTTTTTTT